>PVJX010018365.1:0-11429 GCA_004027295.1 Dolichotis patagonum
TTCCCAGTCCCAAAGAGTCGCACCGAGATGCAGGTCTGCGCAGACTTTCAGTCCAGACAGCCCAGGCCACTCTACAGGTCCGAGACTTTTGGGTCCCAAAGAGACAGCCCGAGATGCTGCTTTCTGGGAGACTTCCTGGGGGTGAAGGCTCAAGGTACTATTAATGAGTCAGGTTTCCAAGTAGAAGAGCAGGACAGTGTACCTAGGTACAGCTCAGGAAGATCAGCTACCTCGTTTACCCTCACCCCTGTGTCAGGCTACAGTTTCACCAAGATCTACCTGTTCCTGCAGGCCACATCTCACCTGGACCCAACTTTTAAGTCTGGGCACCTGGTGCCATCACTGACTTCCTAGACACACATCATTTCTGAAGAGTAACATTCTAACCTAAACACAAACAATTTTCTCCTCATCCATATCACAAGATTTATGTAAAATTAATTCAGCAAAGAAAATCGAGAATTAAATAATTTGTCAATCAGATGCATGAGATTGAAAAATTTGTCCCTCATATTCATACTAAAACCAAAAATTAAAACAGTATCTTAGTTAACAAAAAATTGCTCTGATAGATGAAATTGTGCAGATTAATATGTGTGAGTCCAATTTATGTGGTCTTACACTTAGCTTTACAGCAAGATTCTGTGTTTTGGGTCTGCATGCCAAGAGATGACACAAAATGGAAACCAAACCATCATGGTTATACTGCACATGTTGAGATGCAGAGTGTGTGTGTTATACAATGCATCAGTACAGAGTTAATGGTCAAACCAGAATAAAATTTTAGTTGCAAAATAGGTAACAAAGTTTGGGCAGATGAGTCACCAATAATTTCCAAATAATTGATACCTTCTTGCATATTTCAAGACAGAAATTGTAAGCATCAACCACAGAATGAGCCAAAATTCCAGCAGTAGTCACTTTCTCTGTGACTTGCATTGGCCTAAGAATAAAGGATGAGGTCACAATTTCAAGGAAATATTAGGTTGTGGGAAGGGGAGATTGTTTTCAAAGAGAAACCCATGACAATTTTCTCAACAGGAAAACTGCTAATAAGTAAACTAACATTTGAACTTTACCCCTTAACTCATCAAAATTGAAAATTTAGACCTACATAGACAAAGTTGCTGAAGTGATCCAACATTTTTTTCCTAATACATGACTGTTTTCTATGTGAATTGGGATATATCTTCCATTATTCTATTTTGAGTGGTGGAACACAGCAGTGACCAATGTAGTTGTGGAGTGTGAACATTGCTCTGTAGAACTTGGTTTGTAAGCCATTGCTAAGCAAATTAAAGCCTTGGAGAAAGGCAGACACAAGGATTCTTGCCTGTTATCAAGAACATTCCCAGTAGGAAATTAGTTGGCTTTCTCCAGAACTTTTGCAACACCAAGATCTGGGATTCCAGATAGCATCAGGAAAAGGACTGTTGGGCTGTGAGATTTAGTCACCATAAAAGACAGCTGGGTACATACAGTTTTAACAGTCCTAACTTTTCAAAACCTACCCTGAGTTCTAGCTGGCAGCTCAGGATATTTCTGCCTCTGTTCTCACCACCAAACTGAAAGCCATCTAGAACTAAAGGACAACCATTCAGTCTTCCCTCTTCTTCTTCCTGAAATTCAGGTGCAGTACTATTAGCCTGAGTGGCCCAGGGAATAGAGTGAGAGGCCACAATGTGTGAGCTTGCTACACCAAGTCTTCCTTTCCATTTGAAAAGTCTCTACTTCTTGTTCCTGAAGGTATTTCTGTGTTCTGGAAATGTGTCCATAGGTCATGACATAATTCAGTGTGGCTGAAATGTTGCTCAAGGAAATACATGCATTGTGTTGTTGCTGTTGTTCTGATTGTAGAAGCTTTTCAATTTCATTAGCAAGCATATTTATATATGAAGAACATAGAAAAATGAGGATGTTCATAGGACAGGTCATTAAAGCAAAGATATGTGCAGATAACAGACAACAAAAGTGAAAGGAGACAGTAAAAATGTGTGCTATAGTAATATAGACAGACTATGGTCCAAGTTAAAATAGCTGCCTCTGTAATCACACTCCATTTGATTTTGTCTCTGTGTGCAGAGACAGGATTTGGACCATATCAGCATGGAAATGAAAAGAAGTTCATTTCCAGAGACAAATACTGAGGAATATTTGTTCAAACAGAACTTGAAAGTTAAAGACTTCCTCTAACTGTCCAGAGGAGAGAAGAACATGCATGGTTCTTAGAGGGGTGGCCAGAGACTATTACATTCAGAGATTTCAGAGCGAGAGAATTGGTTTTATACATGTGCCCTCTCTTTCTTGCTGGCCTCAATAGGAGTATTTTACAGAGTCCTCTGCCTCAGAAGGACATTTAATTTCTTTGCGTGTGTCCAAATGTAAGGAAGGGGGCAGTGACCAGATTACTCATGGCCCATACTCATTTTTGCCTGGATTCAAAGTAGCAAACATAAGAAACCTCTTTATTTACACTGTGAAAACTACTTACTCAATTCTTCCATTCAGTTGTGAAGCTCACATAATGCTTGTGTCTTTTCTAATATGAAAATCTAGAGGAAACTGTGCTGTAGGAGGTATGTGGTAAGACAAAAGGAGGAACAAAGCTCATAAAGAAAGTTATCCCTTAGGAAAGCCATTGAAGAATTTTGGTGAGCAGAGGTAATTACGCCAAATTTAGAAGTGGGAGTAATAAGGGGTGTCTTAAAGTATGTGTTATGGTTTGTGTCTAGATGTCCCCCAAACACCTTATTCAGTCATGGGGGTTGGCTTCTAGAGTTTCTGACTGATTTATGGGTGTGGATGCTATACCCGCCCTAGGCCAGGTAACCCACATGCAATATAAAGGCAAGAAAGAAGTTGCTCTTGAGCTGTTTCTTTTTCATTCTTGTTGCTTTTGCTGTCTTCTGCCACCATGAACTGTTGCTGCTCTGCCGTGCCACCCTGACTGGGACCCAGCAGAATACGGACTAAAACTTCCACAAACTGTAAGCTAAATAAACCTTTCCTTCCTTAACTTTGAATGTTGGGTTTTTTGTCTAAGCAACAAGAAAAAAAAGTAACCAGGATAAAATTTGGTACCAGGGAAATGGGCTCATTGCTGTGACTATACCTGAAGATATGGTTCTTTAGGAATGACTTGTGAGAAAAGTTTGGAAAGGTTCAGAGATGTGGCCTGAAAGAGAAGTGTTGGAATGCCTTAGGCAGTGTATGCTGGCAACCGAGATTTTCTATTGACTCATTTTGGGAATGTGAAAATGGCTTTTATTTGATCTACTGTCCTTTTCAGTCCAAGATATTAATGTTTCTGCCAATGATATAGCATTCCCCAAAACATCATGGGCTTCCTGTATGTGTCAAAGGAATTCACACCTGTAGACAAGAGAGCTTTCCATGATTCCTTCTTGGTAACTTCTTTCTCTGTTCCTGGCTGCATCGGACAAGTGACTGCATTCATGATTCACATGTCTACTATCTTCAATAAATGTATGTCCTGCTATCACCATGCCTTTCTCTCTATAGCACATTTTCTCAGAGGATTTCTCAGTTTCATCAGCTTTTGAAATCTGGATAGGTTGAGAATTTCTCAAATCATCAAGGTCTAGTTCTTTTTTGCTTAGAATTTTCCTTTTTAGCTTAACCCTCTCCTTTCTTACTGTAAGCAGCAAAAGAAACTAGACTTCATCTTTCACAGCTAAATAATCAAGTAAATACCCAACTTCCTGACAAAATTTTGTTTTCCTGGGGCCAAGGGTATAGCTCAGTGGCACAGTGCCTGCCTGGCAAGTGCAAGGTCCTGAGTTCGATTCCCAGTACCAAAATAAGGTTTGTTTTCCCTGCTATTCAATAATAGTACACAATTTAGCCAAGTTTTCTACCACTTTACAAAACAGACTGTCTTTCTTCCAGTATACTATACTATACTATACTATACTATACTATACTATACTATACTATACTATACTATACTATGCTATGCTATACTATACTAGTTCTTGTACCTTCTGAGAGACTTCAGTTGAAATACCTCTCTAATTCTGCCAGTAATCTCTTCAAGACAATGCAAACTTTTTCTATCATGCTTCTCAAAAGTCTCCCATCCCCTACTTATTATCCAGTACCAAAGCCACTTTAGTAGTTTTAGGCGTCCTAGTTGCTTTCCTCATTGCTGAGACAAAATACCAGACACCTGAAATTTAAAGTAGGAGAGTTTTACTTGGGTTCCTTTTCAGTCCATGGTTGACTGGCTCCAAGGCGGAAAGTCATGATAGAAGGGTTTGGTGGAGGAAAATTGCTCACATTGTGGTAGCCAGGAAGAAGAGACAGGAAGTAGGAGCCCAGAAAACAGTTACACCCTTCCAGTTCACATGCCCACTGAACCTCCTCTTCTGACCAGGCACCACAATCCAACAGCACATTCAGCTCTGAATTCAAGGTCCAATTATCTTTTAAAAACCTTGTTTCTGAGAGTATGTGGCTCTGGGGGACATTTAGATATAAACCATAACATTACATATTTCTTATAGCAACACCTGGCTTTCTAATATTAAAAATTCTGTGTTACTTATTCAAGAAAAAAAGAGAGTGAGAAACTGAGATTAATTTTAAGAATCTGGCTTATGTGATTATAGTGACTGGCACATTCACAGTCTGTAGAGTAAACCAGCATCCTGGATACCCTCGGATAGGAGCCCCCAATGATATTCACAGGCAGAATTTCTTTTACTTCAGGAAAATGCTGTTTAAAGTCTAAACTGATTAGATGAGGCTTACCTATGTTATCAAGGACAATTTACTGAAAGTGTACTGATTAGTTTTCTCTGTAGTATGTTATATGGTAATGTAAAGATATTGACTCATAAAATTAATTGGCCAGAAAAACTGGTAGAAAACATACTTAGAGACAGCCATGTGTGGAAGTATACATTTTAGGATTTTGTTCATAGGAGAATTAGTGAATCCCAAAGGATTATGACCTATGATTATTATTATCACTTTGCGCTGCTTCTTCTGAATGTGTAGTAGTCAAAAGGGCTCAGGGTGAAGGATGAACTCCTATTTTTCCCTTGAGTTCTGTGAAATGGCACCTGTGATGGAATGTTATATCCTTTGTATTCACATCCAAAATATTACAGCCAAACCATTCCTTTACATTCAAATGACTGACACAGATAAAGCATTTCTATATTCCTTTATGTTCATAAATAAGGCATTTCTATATTCCTCAAATTATGGCTGGAAGTACTGGAAAACTAATGGTAGTTACTTATACATTTGGGATATTTTGGGGATATTTTTTCCACTCCTTTATGAAAAAGGCTTTTAAACACGGAGCTGACATTTATGTGTACTTTTATTAAGGTGATTTTCTTAAGAGCTTTCCTATTGAATAATTTTACCTTGATTGTCAAGCCAATTTATTATGCAAGATGTACACATATTCATAACATATTTAAATAGGCATTGTCAAAACTACATTAAAGGTGATCATGGAAACATCACCCACTTGTCACAGAGGTGACCCAGCTAACTTCCCTTAGGGGGCCTATCCCAAAGCACTTGTTTGGTAAATTTTCTGGGCTCCACTGTGGACCTTCAGCTTCAGAGTTATTTAACTTGGAAAATGAATTCAAGCTAACAAGAAAAGAATGCATAAACCCAGGTGTTCATGAACTCGTTTAAAATAAAACTATACTAAGTGAACTAGAAGTTGGCATCCACCTGATTATTCTTTTCTTTCTTGTTGGGAAAGCCTCATGAAAATCTGTTGTCAAATGGATGTTTGGTAACTATAGAATAAGATCAAGGGAAACTTTTAAAAATGAGGTTTTACTAAGCTGATGCTTCCACTTCTGCACTAGGAATTTACTTCTCAGATCTAAATATTTGCTTCTATCTAACCCTTTCCTTTTTCTCTGCTGCCAACATCTACAACATCTACATCTATCACTATATTTATTGTATTAAATCCAACAGCTTTCACATATAATCTGATTGACATATTGTCTTACTTTTCTGTTGTTGCTGAGACAAAATACCTGACACCCAAAGTTAAAGGAGGAAAGGCTTATTTAGTTCATAGTTTTTATTTAGCTCACAGTGTGCAGAAGTTTCAGTCCATAGTTGGCTGGTTCTAAGGCAGGGTGGCACATGGCATGGGGCAATGGTGGCAGAAGACACCAAAATCAATAAGAGAGGCAGAGAGAGCAATCCACTTTCCATACCTTATATTGTATGCAGGTTACCCACCTTTTGGCAGATATAGCACTCACACTCATCGTTCCAGCATTAGACCATGAACCAATCACAAATGCTAGATTCAACCACCTCCAAAAGCAGCCCCCAACCCATGGCTGCATGAGGCTTTGAGAGGACATGCAGACATAAACCATAACACATATTCTTCAGTTACATTAACTTTTCAATCAGATTCCAGTAAATAGTAGCATTGTCCTGTAAAGCATTTTCTCTGAAACACTTCAGTAGTCATTATAGTGACTTCTTTTGAGAACATTATCAAATTGCACTTCATAGCTGCCTGAAGTTAAGTGGGACTTGACAAGTTCTGACTTGTAAGTTTCAAATGAAGTGCTAACTGTCACTTCTGGACAGGAATATGTATCTATTTGCATAAGACCCTTTTGATTTTTTTTCTATCTACTAACACACATAATATAGACAGTGTTTCACATGGGATCTACTTGAAGTCCCAGAGGGAAGAAAATATGGGACATGAGCTTCCTGCTTACCTGATAAGGACACATACTCATACCGTGAATAACTGAGAAACCTTAATGCTCAAACCATGCATACCTTGGAGTTGTTTTTCACTGTAATAAAATCTTGCTGTCCTAATTGGTACCTTTGATATTCAAGTTATGTGTGGTAGTTTTACTCTTCAGTTTTTATTAGTATATATTTTCAATACATGAACTTTATTGTCATCTTGGGGAATGGGTACCTACACATAATATAACTTACTTTCTAACTTGCCTTGTCCCTGCCTTGTCTCCCCTCCCTCTTCCTCTGTTTCCCTCTTCCTCATTTTCATTCTTATTGATATATTTAACCTTAGCTCATATTTATGGTATATAACGTTCACATTTCTAAATTGTTATCTTATTAGTACGTGTTTGCAATGTAGTTTACAATCATCTTGAGGAGTGGTTACATGTACATATTACAGTCTTTTTTTCCATTTCTAATCCTCTTCCTCTTCCCCCTTCCACTTCTTTAGTTAATTTCCCACATATTTCATTTTTCTTGAAATGACTATGAATGGTATTTTCAAAATTTCTTTCTTATTCAGTTGTAATGATTTTTGTGTGCTGATCTTGTATCCTGTTACTTTACTGTAGTTAATTATTAATTCTAAGAGTTTTTGGTGTCGTACTTTGGATCTGCTATGTAGAGCATCATGTCATCTGCATAATTCAAGTTCTTTCTTCCTTGTGTGTGTCCCTTTTATTTCTTTCTCTTGCCTAAATGCTCTGGCTAATGTTTCAAGCACTATCTTGAATAGAAGAAGTGATGGTAGACATTTTTGTCTTGATCCTGATTTTAGGAGGAATGTTTTTTATTTTCCCTCATTTAGTATGATGCTGTCTATTGGTTCATCATAAATTATCATATTCAGGTATAGATCCTTTTCTCTCTGTTTTCTTCAGGGTTTTAATGATAAAGGTATTTTGGATTTTGCCAAGACTTTTTGGCATCTATTGATATGATCATGTGGTTTTTGACCTTGCTCCTGTTTATGTGATGTGTTTGTTATATTTATAAACTTATGTATATTGAACCATCTGCTATGGTTTGTGTCTATATACCCCCAAAAACTTCATGCAGTCATACGTGATGCTTTTTCAGAGATGGCTGGATCTAGAGTGTATGATGCTAGGATTAATTTATGGTGCAATGCTAGGTCCAAGGGTCCTATGTTTAAGGGTGTGATTGCTACTTAAGTAGCATGGTTAAGATAGAAGGAATAGAGCTGCAGTCATCTCTTGTGGTTTTTGTTACCTTTTACATGCCATAAACTGTTTCTCCTCTGTGATGCCTATTGGCTATCCACCCTGCCTGGGAGCTAGTTAATTATGTACTGAAACCTCTACAAACTGTGAGTTAAATAAATCTTTCCTCCTTTAGGTGTCAAGTATTTTGTCTCAGCAATGAAAAAAGTAACTATGACACCATCCTTGCATCTCTGGGATAAAATATACTTGATCATGATGTATGATTTTTTTGATAATCTGCTGCATTCTATTTACTAATATCATGTTTCATCTATGTTCACTGAAGAAATTAAACCATAGTTCTCTTTTTTAAGCTGGGACTTTATCTGGTTTTGAGATCAGAGTGATATTGGATTCCATAAATGAATTTGGGAGCATTCTATCCTTTTCAATTTCTTTGAAGAGCTTGAGGAGTGTTAATGACATGACATCCTTAAGTTTTGTAGAATTCAGCTATGAATTCATCATGTATTGAGATTTTATTACATGTTAGATTCTGTATTACTGAGTCAATTTCATTCCTTGTTATTGGGTTTTTAAGAACATTTTTGTATTCTTGTATTAGTTTTGGTAATGTGTATTTGTTTAAGAATAGGTCCATTTCTCTAATTTTGCTAATTTTCTGAAATATAATTTTTCAAAGTAGTTACTATTTTCTGTAGTCTGACATTTTCTCTTTTTATTTCAACTTCGTCATTTCTAATTGTACTAATATGAGTCTTTTCTCCCTTTCTCTTGGTGATTCTTATTAAGGGTTTGTACATTTTATTTATTTTTTTGAAAAACTAACCTTTCAATTCTCTGATTTTTAACAGCTTTATTGTCTCAATTTCATTGATTTCCACTCTAATCTTTATAATTTCTATCCTTAATTACAGTTTTGGGCTGATTCATTTTAATTTTTCAAGTATCTTAAGATTTCTCATAAAGTTTCCTGTTCGGGCTTTCTTGCTTTTCCTAATGTGAGCATTGAGTGAGATGAATTTTTCTCTTAAAATTGCTTTCATAGTATCCCAGATGTTTCACTGAGTGATACTGTCTGTCATGGTTTATATCGGTGGCCCCCAGGCCTCATGTATTTGCATTGTGCATTTGTGATTGGTTCATTGTCCAATGCTTGGATTGGTGGTGTCAGTGCTACACCCTCCTAGGGGTGGAGCCAGGATGTGATGTAATGGCAGGAAGAAGGGGTATCTCTCTCTCTCTTGCTGGTTTCCGCCTTGCTGTTTGCAGCCACCATGAACTGTGGCCCCACCATGCCACCCTGCCTTGGAGCCAACTGAGTATGGACTGAAACCTCCAAAACCTGTAAGAAATAAGCCTTTCCTTTCCCAACTTTGGGCATCAGGTATTTTGTCTCAACAATGAATAAAAAGTAACTAAGATGGAATTTGGTACAGAGGAGTGGGGTCATTGCTGTGACTATACCTGACCATGTTTTTTGAGTGGCTTTGGAAGTGGCGTGTGGGCAGAGTTTGGAAAAGTTCGGGCATGTCACCTGGATGCACAGAGCTGGAGCAACTTAGGTTGTTCTATAGAGGAGATTCTGGTCAGGAGACCAGAAGGCTCATAGAAAGCCTGATAGTAAAGACCAGGCTTGCGAGGTTTCTGCTGGGAAGGAGGACTATATTGGTTGTTGGACTCCCTATGATGTGTGTTATGGCTTGGCAGAAAGTTTGTCTGCATTTTGCTCATGCCCAGAGACTTTGCCTGAAGCTGAGATTAAGGGTAATGGACTGATTAATCTGGCAAAGGAAATTTCAAGGCAGTCAAATGTTGAGGCTATGGAATGGCTATTGTCAGGGGCTTTTAGCCAGATCTATGTTGCAAATCAAGAGCAAAGATCCCAGCAGGATAATTTAAAACACTGTGAGTTTGGCCAGAAGGAAAACTCCAGTAAAGCTGTGGATTATAAAGATAGTGCTGAGATTTTGATTGCTGAGAAGAAACAGAGAGATAAGAAAGATGGCCCCTGGGCATCCCAGGAAGCAACGGGCCTCCACCCTTTGCAGCCCCAAAACTGCAAAAGTGAAAGAACTCTCTCAGATGAGAAAGCTTCAGAGCACCATGCTCCAGAATGGCAGCAGTCACATGAGGTCCCAGAATGGCAGCAACATAGAAAAGCTTTTCTTCACAATCAGGTAAACAGAGCCCATCAATCCAGGCACTGGACTCCTATACCCAAGTGAGAGAAAAGCCTGGCTACTGCTCCAGCTGGCAGCAGACCTTGGCGGCATCCACACAGTGTTGATTTTAGGAGCAAGGAAAATGCACAAATTCTGAGGGTAAGACAGCTTCCTCCTGGATTGCAAAAGGTCTGGGAAGCCAAGCAGTGTACCCCTGAGAGGGCAATATGTAAAGATGTAAGGATGAAGCCAAAGGTGCAGCGGAGACCCCAGAAGTTTGCAAAACTCAGGACATGGACCATACAAGGAAAGCTGCAAAAACCAAGCAAAGAGGGTTTAAGAGAGAAGCTGCTGGAGCTGAAATCCCTAGAAGTGCAGTGGGGGTGGAATCACCCAAGCCTTTTGGAGCTTGCAATCAGATTGCTTCAAATGTGAGCATGGAACTCTAGGACTTAATGTTCACTCTGCTGAATGTTGGACTTGCTTTGTTCCCAATGCTTTATATTCCACTGTTTGTAACTTTTGGAATGGTAATGTTTATTTTGTGCCTTTGCATTTCAGAAATGTTTAACCTTATTTCACTTGTATAGGAGGTTACAGTTAAGAGTTTGCCGTAGATATTGGAGAAGACTTGGGACTTGGACTTCTCAGCAATGCTGAAAATGTTAGGACTGACAAGAAGCAACAGTGTTTCCTGAGATCTGTGCCATGTTGGAACTTAGGGTGCTGAGCCAACCAGTAACCAGCCTGCCACCCTGGCAAGTGACTGTGGTCTGGCAAGCCGCAGCCACCCCAGGGCGGGGAAACAAGAAGCAACAGCATTTCCTGAGATCCGTGCCATGTTGGAACTTAGGGTGCTGAGCCAACCAGTAACCACCATGCCGCCCTGGTAAGTGACTGTGGTCTGGCAAGCCGCGGCCACCCCAGGGTGGGGAAACAAGAAGTAATAGCGTTTCCTGAGATCCACGCCATGTTGGAACATAGGTCGCTGAGCCAACCTGTAACCAGCCTGCTGCCTACCAGGGCGTGGGCTTAGAATCAAACATAGCATATCCCCCTCCCCCCCAGGATCCAGGGATCTGGGTATCTCTTGGGAGATGACCATATGAGGTACAGCAAGTCGGGGGAGTTTCCGTCTACTATCTCTGAAGGCAGATATTTTTATCACTGTTTTGCTTTGTCCTGATTAATGGTGTTGCTCTATTCAATATTCTGTTTTGATGTGTTTTATAATGTTGTGCATTTCTTTTGATTTTGCTGTACCTAATAGAACAACTATTTTGAAGATAAA
>PVJX010018365.1:11529-36761 GCA_004027295.1 Dolichotis patagonum
CCATCCTGTTTTGTTGTATATTACTACCTCCAAGTTAATGAAAATTAAATAAAAATAAAACAATAGAACATGAGAAAACAAGGTAACAAAATACCTCCAAAAACTCCCAACTCCATCAAAGCTGATCCATGTGACATGGATGAGGAGAAACTCAAAAACAAAACAACAGAATTATATAAGGTGATTAAAAAGGAAATAAAACAACAAAACAGATCAATAAGGTAGCAAGCAAGCTGAAACATGATATAACTAAACAGATAATGTACTTAAAAAGCAAAAGGAGGAAAAGACAATGCACTAAAGGATATAACAGCATGTATGTTTAAGTGTGTGGGCTTGATAACCATATTACAAAGTTTTTGTTGGATCATTGAACAGAACTGTTTACAGCCTCACTGTTTGTTCACTTTGTATGCCTTAGTTTTGTAACATGAACAACTATTTCTAAGAAGACAATTTGTAATTTATCAGGTAGTGATTTCTTATTTTTTTTTGAAATTCTGTATTATATCTACCCTTTTTTCTGTTTTGCTTTTTTTCTCTTTAAATAAAATTTTTTACAAAAAAAGAAAATGTTAGGACTTTGGCAACTCTTGGAGATGGACTAAATGTCTTTTGTATAAAGGTTGTACATGAGTCTTTGGGGGCCAGGGGTGGAATGTCATGGTTTAGTTTATGTCGGTGGCCCCCAGGCCTCATGTATTGTCAATGTGAGCCTCCAATTCTGAGTAACTCAGGCACTGCTTTGGGTCTATGATCACTAGTCCCTGACTTTCAATGAGACTTACCTCTAGTCTGCTCTCCAATTGCCAAGGGTCTCCAATGACTCTCTTTTACTCATCAACCCTGGGACCTTGGCAATATGAAGCTGCCAGGGGGCTGATCTGGGATTGAAGTTCAAAATTCCAGCCCTTTTCCATAATGACTTCCCAGCTTAGGCTTACACTGTGTGGCTGTGTCCAGGGACACTTCTAAAGCAGGGACTCACCACCTGTTACCACTGAAAAATAACTCAGAATCAGAGACTCGCATTCTTCCCACCATCTCCAGCTTCAGACTTCAGACACTTTCTCCTGGAGAAGCCAAGCTGCTAGAACTCACTGCTACACTATCTTGTTCTCGCTCCTTTGTGTTTCTTGTCTCTTCAACATGGTTCTTCCTCTACTCATTCATGTTGGATCTTCTAGTTCATTCATTCTCATTGGATCTGTCCTCAACTTCTATGATGTGACTGTTACTCTAGTCAGCCATGCTGAATTACCTATTCTAGACTTTCATCTTGCCTAGGAACAGGTCTGTTCTTTGACTGACACTTGTGCTGTCCAGTGAAGAGAGGAAACAATGCAGAACCAGCTCAAAGTTGTTGGTGGCTGAGTCAAGGTGTGGAATCCACCATTGTGGAGTTTCTGTTTAAATTTTTTTTAGGTTATTGGGCTCCTGTTGATACAGGGGAACAAACTGCCAACCTACTAGATGTCCAGTATGTGTTTGTGTTCTCTAAAATCAAAGAATGAACTTTAGGAACAGAGATTATAAGCAGAATATATTTAGTGAGAAAAAGAAAGCTTCTGTCTGAGAGAGAGACAGAAGGGGTCCCAAGTGGGTTGCCAAAGACTCTGTCTTTTCTAGGGACTGTTATGGAGTAAAACCACAAGGTGAATAGGCCCAAGATGAGGAGAACTGGGAACCCTCAAGACAGATGGGCATGAGATAAAACAACTATGGTCAATCAATAAGATTAATTGCTCAGGTAAAATTGACTACATCAGAGACAAATGGGGAAGTGAGTCATGTAGTAAGTGGGCATTCTTATGGAGCAGTGAATCTTCCTGTAGGGGGTTGGGATGGTGGTTCCTGGCTTCCTCAAGGTGACCCATACCTATTTAGAATATCCCTGATGCTTATATTTAGGGTCTGATTGCATTTGTTTTGCCTTTTGTCTTGGGATCTGGCCCACAACTGGCACTGTCTGTTTTCTCCAAGGTCACAAGATATCTGGTCCTCTCTGTTGACTCCCTAGAGAGCCTAGCCCTGTCTGACTACCTACAACATTTCTATCTAACTCAGCTGCCTTAACACTGTACATGGCACATCTTTATTTCTCTTATTTATCCTTCTGCTCCCCATCACCCCTCCATCCTGTTCTCTTGGACTCTTTCTCATGTGCAAGAGACTCATCCCATTGTCCTCTTTTACCTATCCTCTATTGATTTCTCTGTACTTCATCTTACTCAAATGAGAGATGACATACCATATTTAAGCTTGTGTTTCTCATTTAGCTCACTCAACAGTATATAATTTCATTTACCTTTTTCAAAATTTTTCACATATATTTCACTGTTGCTTGTCTCCACATATCATTTGTGAGTCATACATTTTAAAATTCTACTTATGTAATATTTATCAAGCTGTAACATCCTTATCCAGCTTACCCTAAACTCTAGATAGATAAATAGATAGATAGATCCCCAACTGATCAGTCTTACAACCTTCCAAATGAGTGAACAGGGAAGGTTTAAACAAATGAGAAAAGTGATATGATTTGTAGGGCTCCAGGAGGATCAAAACACTTCTAGCAGAATTCAAGATTTCTCTGGGGGTTTAGACAAAGAACTTCTCTGGGTGGCCAGCCCATATTTATTTGGTTTTCAAACAAGAAAAGGATTAAAGTAGAAAAAATAGGGGAAACTCAGCAGGCCCTTGGAAGTGGTTCAAGGACTTTTCCAAGTAATAGACTGTTAATTTAGGAGAAGTATCTTATGTTAATTTAGGAGAATGATCTTAGGAGAAAGTCTCCAGGTTGACTTTCACCATAGGAGAGAAATGCCTAGAATTACTGTCTTTATTTAGTTAATCAGGATGAGAGTCAGGCATCCTCAGCTGTGACCTTATTCTCTCCTTTGAGGCTTCAGGGCATCACAAGCCACTACAGGACTCAGCAGGTACCAGGGATCCATAGAGTTTCACTTACTATCAGTCCACTGCCCATCTCCAGTCAGGAGGTCTAGGCCTGGGACAGACTCACAAATTAAACGTACAAAGCCACTTGGTTAATTTTAAATCCTACTCAGAGCCACTCTGTAGTGTTCTCCATCAGATATATATATCCTGAACTGTCACAAACACTCTCATATAGTCACTATTGCTAAATAATTTGACATTTTAAAACACAGTTTTATTTTCTATGATATTTTATCAAAAGAACTAAGAAGGGGTTAGGGCTGTACCCAATGAGTAATCTATTTAGGTAGTGGGTTTTTTGTTTGTTTGTTTTTATATTTTGTCATTGTCATCGCTGTCCTCATGTGATCATCATTGTCCTCGTGTCATTGTTGTTGTTTTTGTTGTTGTTATTGTTGCTGCTGCTCTGGTCTATACAGCAAGTAGGTTAGTTCCTCCCATTTTGTAACATGGTTCATGGTTAACTTTTTCTCCTCTAGCATCAGCTCAGATCCTCTAATAGGGAAAGTATTCAAATCCCGATCCTATCAAGATTCAGCCTCCCATAAAGAAGAATTCTACACACATGAGATAAATGAGAAAGAAGGCTAGTATCTCTGTTTCCTCCTTCCTTTGACACAAATTCAGCAGTAGCGCTTTCTCTTCAGTGTCTGGTGAAGAAAAGAATTGGAGGACACCTAAAAGGGAACTGTGCCTGCATCTGTGTCAGGGTGCTACTCTGGCTGATTTTTAAGAAAATTGCAGCTCCATAGACATCCAAACAAAGGCTATGCAGACATTTTACATAGAGATTATGTCTTGAGACTTGAAGGTATCATAGAAATGCTATTTCTCATTTTTTTAGTAGTTTGTAATTCATACATCAGAAATGTAATAAAAGTACACATTGTCTTCAATGTGTAATTCTAAGAGACTGATTTCAAAGTCACAATTATATAAGGGAAGCTGGCTTCTTATAATGTTTTGCTTTTTCTTGATAAGTTCCTTTGAGGTGACTTACTTAGAAGCTCTAGAAATTAGTTCTATAAATAGTAATCACTGCAGAGGAGAGGACTTCTGAGCTTAAGGCCCTGGGAATGTTACTACCAAGTTCTTCACCTCAGTGCCTCTGGTTGGCATCTAGACAATATTTATAACATGCAAAAGGTACATCCTTTGTCCAGTTGCCATGTTGAGGCTCTTAAGAGATCAATCAAGAAGTATTTCAACCTTTTACCAGAAGTTTATACAAAAAACACTACTGCCTTTATGTCTCTAATATAAATTTAGATCCAGACAGGCAAAGGGTACTGAAAATCTTAAATGACAAGGCAACTTTAAAATTGTCCAGAATGTCTCTCAGTCAATGAAAACTCTACTTCACAATATTCCTGGCAAATGATATGCAAAAGGAATCTGCTCTTGGATTTTGTTTTCATACTGGGTATCAAACTCAGGACCTTGTGTTTACAAGGCAGACACTGTGCCACTGAGCTATATCCCTGGCTGGGGATCAGCTCTTATAAGCCAGTTAATAGCTATGATGATTGTCACTTACTCACTGCTTGTTATAAACTGAGGAATATGTCCTCATCAAAGTACTATAAGCAAAATAATTTTAGGTCCTCTGTTTTAAGTTATGTGAGACCTTAAAGTGCATGAAAACAACTGTATAATTTTTCCAAATTTCATTATCATAAACTTCAAT
The DNA here is from genome assembly GCA_004027295.1 of Dolichotis patagonum. NCBI lineage: Eukaryota > Metazoa > Chordata > Mammalia > Rodentia > Caviidae > Dolichotis > Dolichotis patagonum. Next base: position 16,178 of record PVJX010018365.1, read on the forward strand.
TTACATTGCTTCTAACAGAGTACCATTCAAAATTCCGAAGCTGAGGTGATACAATGATAATTTTATTTTTTTAAAAAATGGCTTTAATAACCAAAGAAGAAATCCTTATGTCAAAAGGAAGAAGAAATAGAACAAAAACATAATATCATAGTCTTAGTGAAAAATGAATTAAAAGTAAGATTTCACAAAATTTTAAGAGAGGGTTTATCAATAAGAAAAGGGCAATACAAGTAAAACACATAACTAACTTCTATAATTCTTATACCTGTGCATTTCCCTTTAGTCTCATTACCCTACCCAAAGTAAAGAGAAATAGTTGATGTATTTCACCTTTTAAAAAATATATGGGCCGGGGGTTTAGCTCAGCGGAGTAAGTGCCTGCTTGGCAAACTCAAGGTCATGAGTTCGATCCCCGGCACAAAAAAAAAAAAAAAAGATATATGGCTGTGGTCTGACAAGCCACGGCTGCTCCAAGGAGAGACCTGTCCCATCTCCTGAGATCCGCGCCTATTGGAACTTAGGGCACTGGGAAACCAAGCAACCAATTCGCCACCCTGGTAAGCGGCTGTGAGCCTACCAGCACGGGGGCTGAGAATCAAACATCCCATTGCCCCCTCCCCCCGCCCTGTCAGCAAGTGGGAGCCAGAGATCTAAGCATCTCTTGGGAGGTTGACCATATGTAATATAGCAAATAAGGGGGATTTCCTTCTACCATCTCTTTGAAGGCAAATATCTCTATCACTGTTTTGCTTTGTCCTAATTAATGGTATTGCTCTATTCAATATTCAGTATCGATAAGTTCTATAATATTCTGTATTTCCTTTGATTTTGCTATACCTGGTTGAAAGAACAACTATTGTGAAGATAACAAGATGTACTATAGTATCTATTAATGTTGTCCTGGTAACCTGCTGTGAAGTTCTGTGCCAACTTCACTGCACTGTCTCAGTTGGCTTTATTCCATCTTGTTCTGTTGTATTTTATTACCTTCAAAATAATAAAAACTAAAAAAAAAAGATTATGTAATTGATCATTCTTGTTCATCATTGTAAACACAGAGTCCAGCATTTGCCTAAGTGAGATAGACACCAAAATATAGTTAACTGACAATGATTCAAAGAGTGACATTCAATTCTCTATCTTCTTCAGTTCTTTGTTCTCTTTTAAAATCAACATTCCATTTGCTTTAAAGAACCCTGGCTCAAGCCCTACTCTGAGTAATATCACTTCTTATATTTTAATTTTAAATATAAGAATACTTATACTTTAAACTATTTTATACTTATATTTTAATAAGAATACTTAGTTTTAAGTATAAGCATACTTATATTTTAATCTCATAACTGCAGTACTGCTTTTTTGAAGACAGACTTTTTAAAAATTCTTCTCTTGATCCTTCTTTGATAGTGACAATGAACAAATTAGAAACAGTGATAAAGAGACATTGATGATTCTCCAAGCCCCTTGACAGTCCTGTATCTCTCTGTTTTTGTGTACTGATCTTGTATCTTGCTACAGAAATACTCGCAGTCCCTTGAACTGTTCTTTTAAAACTCATTGCAGCTGTCTCTCCAATGTGTGTGTCAGTGAGAACAGGCAATGCAAAGTGGCTCAATTCAGGGAAACCACTCGAAAATTAGAAAACAATATTTGGGGAATATATTCTTTATTTTCCTTGAGGATAATGTCATACTCCATTGTTTATTGCTGTAACAGAATACCTGAGACGATGATTCACAAGGAATAAAAGTTTGTTTGGCTTAGGTTTCTAGAGGTTGAATACTTAAGAATGTAATGTTGGCATCTGATGAAGGCCTTCTTGCTGCATGAGAATATGATGGAGATTATCACGTGGAAAGACGTAGCACATGTGTTAGCCCAGGTCCTTTCCTCTTCTTGTAAAACAAGTAATATTCATTATGGAGATTGTTCTCATGACCTGACCTCACCTAACCCTGATTACCTTCCAAAGTCTCCACCCTCATAAATACAGTTAACACACAAATTTGGGGATTAAGTGTCAGGCACAGGAACTTTTTGGGGGCAGACACATTCAAATCATGACATTTATACTGTCTTCTCAGTTTTAGAAAAATAAATACAGTGGGCATAGTTTTCCTCTGTGATACCGGATGTCCTGTGAACAGAGAACCAACGCAGCAATGGTTTTCATAGTGTCAACATCCACTGTTTGGCAACAGTGTAAGACAAAGGTAAACTCTGAAAAAAGAAAGTAGTTGAAGCTTCTGGAATAAGAACAAGTTGTAACCCATTGGATCTCAAAACAATAGCCTTGATGACACAGGCTGATGTGCCGGTATGTAAACCCAGAGAGAAGAATAGAAAGATTTTCCTTACCTAGGACATAAAATATTTAGAGATGTCAGGATTATATATGGTAACTGATGACTTTTGGGACTCAGTGCCCTAGGATAGAAGGAAATGGTTCTCTAATTCTCTTTCTATGAATAGATCAACTATAAGAGATACTGAAACTCTTATTAGTTGGGCTAGAACACATTAGTCTGTGTCCTCACAAAATTATTATTTTATTTTCTTCCTGCTTAAAAGGAAATATTTGCTCTTCCTAAATAGGTCCAAAAACTAAATGTTTGAAACTAGCAAATTCAGTGATGAGACAATATATTATGATGTAGATAAGTGTCCTCTAAAGATCCGTGTAATAAAAGTGTGGCCCCAAGCCCATGGTGCTTGAGGGAAACAGTGGAAGTGCTGACCTAGCACCAAGTAAGAAAACTTCAGGTCACTGGGGACATACCACTGAAAGGGATGGAAGGACCTTGGTTCCTTTTTCTTCTTTTTTACTTTCTGGTCATGAGGTAAATTTTTCCCTACCATGTGCTCTTGCCATGATATCCTGCTTGTCAATGACTAACAGCAGCACAAACTAATCAATAATGGGAGCCTCCAAGACTATGAGCCCAAAGCAAGACTTTTCTCTTTGTAAGTTGTTTCTCTCAGGTATTTTATTACAGTAGTAGAAAACTAACATACAATACAAAAACTATTTGAACAGGTAGTAAAGATACCTATGAGAACTGTGCAGAAATTTTGCCTACAAACCCAAGCATCATTCATATGAGAATAAAGAAAGTTACCACAAAATGGATAGGTCATTAGATTATCTACATGAGCAGAGTCAGCTCATTGCTCATGTGAATGCAGGGAGTCACCTAGCTTTCTAATCAGCATCAAGGTAAGTCAGCCTAAAGCCTGATGTAGATCTTACCATGCTTCATTATCTGGTGTGGGAATAGCATGGCACCACCCAGAGGCCCATGGTCTAGGCTTGATGGTGCATTTAATTGGATTGTTTGGTTTGTCAACCTAGGAACGGTCCATACCTCTGAAAGGGAGAATGAGCTATATTTGTGGTTACCAGTGGAGTTCATTGTGACAGTTATTACTGCTGCTTACCAAGTATTCCTTGGGCTCCAGGTTCCAGGCATGATGAAAAAATTTGTTTCTTGTATCCCTCACAATTGAATTATGATACATAAGTAGTGCTGTAAGTTGGGAACAGAAGTGACATTGCCACTAGAGTGTAGGACACTCTAGGAGCATTTTTGCTGTCAGTACAGTGACTGGTATCATCTGAGATGGTTGCTGCTGTGTCATCCTGGACCCAAGAGTGAGGAGATGAGAAGCAGAACCCCAAGCCTACTTCAACAGACATGGAAATCCTGCTGATATATGGCAATAACATTTGCTTTGCTGTTACGCTAAGTGAAATAAACCAGACATAGAAAGATAAATACTCTATGATCTTATTTATACATAGATTCTAAAAATGTCAAACTTGCAGGGGCAGAGAGTAAAACTGTAATTGCTAGGGACTGGGGTTTGGGGTGAATGAGGTAAGGTTGATCAAAGGGCATAAACTTTCAATTATAATATTAACATGTTCTGGAGGCCTAATGTATGATGTGGGTGGTAATGGATATTAACTAGTCTATAATAACTATTATATATATATATATATATATATATGTAAAAACACAAATCTATTTCACTATTGTTACTGCTACAACAGAACCAATCTTGCAGGCTGATACAATTTTGAAAATTTAAAATTTCAAACCAGTGCCTACTGTATGCCAGCACTGGGATATATATAGAGATAAGCCAGAAGACACTTCACCTTTTCAAGGAATTTGCAGACTTGTAAAATCTAGAGCCATATAAAGAAGCAGTTTCCATTTCCTATGGAGATGGTGCACACCAATAGACTGACTGGATATGTGGCAAGAATGAGCTATAGTTCAGTAGCTACACAGTACAAGAATGCTAGAGATGTTGGTTTGAGTAGGTCAGGCCGACAATGGTAGATATCATTTTCATTAGACACACACCCAGAAGTGAAGGGGCTAAGAAATAAAGCCATGTGGTTGGGTGTAAAGGAGTCCAGATGGTCGACAGAGAGCTATTTGTCTCTGCCACAGCCATCTGTAAGACAGAATGAGGGCCAGGCTATGGCTGTGATGAATAAGAGAACTCTCAGGCAAAGGTGAGGACTCAGAGAAAAAAACTGGTCCCAGGGACCAATGTCCATGTTTGTCAATTTAGCCAGACTTAGCATTAGAGCTACAGATTAAGTCCAAAACTATATTATTTGCTTTCAGTTAGACCACACTGAAACATGAAATACTTTACAATTGCTATGCATCATAGCATGAGGGAAAGATCAAAGTAGCATCCTTCACATGATTATAGTATTAATATTATCATTCCATGGGTGAGCCATTTAAAGCCTATGATAGGTTGAAAAATGTCCCTTCCAAAAGATGCTATGTTCTAATCTCTGGAATCTATGAATGTTACCTTGTAAGACAAAAGATAGGTCTTTGGTCTTTGCCAGTGTGATTAAGTAAAGACTGTGTTTTTGTTTTTGTCTTTGTTTTTGTTTCACTGGTGCTGGGGGTTGAATGCAGGGCCCTTCTCCTGAGCTGCATCCCCAGTACTTCTTGTTTTAATTTTTAGACTGAGTCCCACTAAGTAGCTAAATTACTAGGACTAGGCTCCAGCTTGCCATCTTCCTGCCTCCTTCTCACAGTACAGAGATTATAGTCATACACCACCATGCACAGCTCAATTAAGAATTTGAGATGGTAGATATACCACATGGGTGCTGAAATGCAATTACAACTATCTGTGAAATATAGAGGCAGGAGATTTTATGCAGAGATGCAGAGATGATGTGAAAACAGAGCAAGGAGACATTCCAAGACCCTGGCCTTGAAGATTTGAATGTTGTAGCCACAAACCAGAGAATGGCAGCAGCCACCAGCAGTTATGCTGCAGGGAGCAGATTCACCTCTGTAGGAAGCACAGTCCTGCTGATATTTTTATTTCAGCACTGTGATGCTGATTTCTGGCCTCGAGAAATGTATGAGAATAAGTTTAAATTTTTGAGACACTAAATTTGTGGCATTACGTTACAGCAGCCACAGGAAATTAATAACAAAGCCTAAGGAGGTTAAGTGATTTGGCTAACGAAGAAATAGAAAATTAAAATGTCTATCTTTTTTGCAGTGCTCTTTCCACAGTAGTTGAGCTGAAGAGACTTATAAAGGGCTAAAGGTAGAAGTAGGGACGAAAGGAGATAAAAGACAAGAATATTAGAAAATTTCACTCCGGTTTTAATAAGCCCTGTAGCATAAACATTTGGCAGCTTTCAGGACCCCAATTTCACAGGCAGGGAGCATGGTTTCTAGGCCACTGACCTGGCATCCGCATCTCCAGCCAAGAACATGAGTCAGCTCCCAGCAGCAAGCATCGCTGGCCAAGCCTGCTTGCTGAGCCAGCTCTTTGGGTCTTTTTACTTTCTTTCTTTTCCAAGCTTGCAGGAAGATGCACATATTTTTTTTCAGCTAAAGAAAGAGTCTTAAGCTTGGCAGGCAAAACCTATAGAGATTAATGACCCCTTTAAGCTGGGACCTAATTAATTGACTAAAATGATGAATATGACTGAGAGTTCTGGTTTGCTGCTCCCCATCTCACGGCACACAGCCTCACTGAGGTAATCTTCATCAGGTCACCACTCCTCCATGTGAGTCTGCTGTCCTTGCACTTTCCAACTCCTGGGGATAAGAGGATACATTCCATTACAAAGCTCTGAATCAAAGAGGAGCCTCCGACTAGAAGTCAGAGCTTCCTATTCCCAGAGGAGGTTCGGGAAATAGGAAATCATCAGATTGTCTCAGGAGTAACATGGTACATATCAATGAAGGACTGAATTTCCGACTCCTCAAATTGCCATATGTCCTTTCACTCAGGACTCAGATATATCTGTCTTGTTCACTTTCCCTTTCACTGTGACAGAATGCCCAGCAGCCACAAGTTAAAGAAGAAATTGATTTCAAAACATATTTTAGAAATTTCAGCCCTTTCAAGGTCTTCAGCAGGGTTGAAGGGTCTCAGTGGAGGAAAGTTGCTCACCTCGTAGCACCCAGGAAGCAGAGGGAAAAAAGAGAGGTACTGTGTGCCTTCCAGCCCACACTCCCCGTAATCTGTTGGTTCCCACAAGGCTTCCCCTCCAACACCCAGCCAGCTGCAGTGCTCCACAACTGAGCCACTTTCACCTGAGCGCAGGAGACAGGAGGAACATCCCAATATAAACCACAGCAATATCTGAAGATGAACGAACACTGCACGGGTTACAGGGGACCTAAGTCTTGACTTCTTAAAACTGGTATGGTATTTCACTTGATACTTTAGTATTTTTTTTTCTGTACCTATAAAATGGTAAAACTTTAAAGTTCTTCCAGAATCTAACATCTGGGACTCTGCATCCAAGTAATTAAATAACTAGGACTTAGATGCCTAGACAGGTGCACACATCCACACTCCTGACTACATCCATGGCCCAACAGACAGAAAGCAGAAGGGGGTGGGTATTTTCAATGTATGACTGGGGCATGCTGACAGTGTCCTCTGTCTTAAGGACAGCTGTGTTATAAATCTCACGAATGCAAATTTATCTGTGACTTCTCAGCAGAGCTTAGTTGCACATGAATCATCAATTTATTGATTGCAGAAGTATCTGTCTGCTCTCCAGGAAGAGAGAAAAGATATCAGCATTAAGTGAAAATGTGGACTATACAGATATGAAGAACTGCCATCTGTAAGGCTTTTTTTCTTAAAAAACAAAATTCTACATTCTATAGACCCTTGCCTAGACAGTATAAAGGAAATGCAGAGTAAAGATAATCACATGTGATCAAAAGCCAAATGAAAACATGGTTTTAAATTCCCAACCTTTCACTTAACTAAGTCAACAAATGAGCCTGGGTTTGCTGAGGGAGCCTCATAGCTATTCCAGAAGAGGATGTGGAAAACATTTTTGGCTTGAACCTGGATCTCACTAGTACTATGAGTGACAAGGAGTGAATCAAATTTTCTCTGATTTAGTTTCTTTCTTTACAAAGTGTGGATAATAATGACATCCTGCCAGAATTGTCAGGATTCAAACAAGATGATACATGTAATAAACTTTCTGTAAGGCCAAGAAGAACTGATCTCTCAGTAACCAGTTGGTGATTTTGCTAAAGACTGAAGATATCCTGGGTGATGTATATAAATGGAGTGTATTAATGACCTTTTCAAGTGGTTTGACCAAGCAAAGGGTAGGAAAGAAAAGAGACAAGGATATGTTAAGATATATATTTTCTTATTTTTTTCCTGTTTCAAAGTTATAATTTTTGTTGTGCTTATAATTGATGAAGCAAGGTCGCCAAAGAGTAAGAATGGGTAAGGACTCAGTAAGTTTAAGAAAACAGGCAGCTCTTTCATGGCTAAGGTAAGCAAGAGGGAGGTAGAAGTACAAAGAGAAGGAAAGAAACAGCATGTGTCGAGGCAAAGATTGCATGAATTTGAGAGTATCCTTCTCCAAGAGCCACAGTACACTCCATGTGGTGAGGAACGGGAAGCCTGCAGAATTGAAAGACTAGGGCATTCTGGAGAGGAGAGAAGTGGATGCCCAAGGAGAGTCATAAATGTTTAAACAAAACTTGTTAGGACAAGAATCAATTTGGTCATTTGTTCCAAGAGAGTTCTCCAAATCATCAAGTAAGACCAAGTTGAGAACTATGGATTTGTTCATTATAAGCCTGTGAAATTTTTTACTTCTCTCTAACCAATATCAGCAGTCAAATTAGGAATATAGAGTGTGAACATCCGGGTATCTCAGGAATGACTTGCTAAGTCATACAAGTGAAATGATAATAATACTAACAACATTGTAATGTGCATGCTGTACCCCAGAGAGATCCAGTTTGGGCAAGGTAAAGAACCTGCAAGTCTAACATCCATAAAATAAGAATAGTAATGTCAATGGCAGGTATTTTCTTTCACTACTCTGATATACAAATGTGATATAAAACATAAATATGAGATTGTTCTTAAAGATGTGTTCACACAGGTTTAGCAATATCATTTTCAATTTTTAGGTTTTGTTGCTTTGCGTCACCATGACAAAATTAAGAAAAACAGCTTAAGGGAGAAGATGTTTATTTTGGCTTATGGTTTCAGAGGATTCGGCCCAGAGTCAACCAATTCCATTGTTTTAGGCCTGTGGTGAAGCAGAAATACCGTGTCTAAAAGACATGGTAGATGAAAGCAGCTCACCTCCTGGCAGCTAGGAAGCATAGAAAGAGGGAAAAAAGCCCAAAAGGAGGGGAAAATAGATCCTTCAAAGCCAATAACTCTGTGACTTGCTTCATTTTAGGAGGCCCTGCCTCCCAATAATCCTATTCAGCTAAATAATTTATCAATTAATTATCTGCTTAGTGAAGTTTGAACTTTAATGGTTCAATTATTTTACCAAATCCCATCAACAAACAAGTAATGAGCCTTTTAGGGAGCATTCTAGACTCCAGCTATAACACTTTGCTCAAAACTTGTCTTTTCTCAGTCTTTCCCATCTCTGTGAATGGTATCCGCGTTCATGTATTTGCTCAGATCATAATGTCTAGAAACTTGTCTTTCTCTCTCTCCTCCCCATTCTTCATTCACAGTCCATTAGTCAATTCCGTTACATCAGCCTTTGAAATTTTTTCTAAATTCAATCACTTTATCCTAGTCTAAGCATTAACAAACTTTGTAAGAAGTCACATTTGATCTGGGCTATAGTTTGTCAGTTTTAGACTAGTCTAAGCCTTCTTTATATCTCTTTTATATTGTCTGTGCATACTCAATTTTCCTTGTTCTTCTCCTAATCCCCCATAGACCATTATTTCTATCATTACCTTTTTGAAACAAAAGTCAAATTATTGTTTAAAATCCTTAGATGTCTTCCTATTAAAATTGAATGAGCCAAGCTCCTGGTCTCTAAAGTACTTTAGAGGCCTATGACCTGGTCTTGCTGTCCACTGGCACTATTTCCTACCACTCTCCCTTCTTCTACTCTCTCTGCTTACACTGTCCATTTTTCTGTTCTTTGAGCTCCTGAAACTTTTTTCTTTTACTCAACCCTCAGCCTCTGTAGTTTGCTATGCCTGAAATGACCTTGCCTGGGCCAACTCCTACTGCTCATTTCTACCACTGTCACCTGCTTGAAAAATCTTTTCTGAGTCATCCAGAGAAATGCACCTTTGCACCTCCCACTCCTCCCAATCACTCTGTGTCCCCTTACTCTCATTAATTACTTCACAGCACTCATACCAGTCAAGTGATATTTCATGAATCACCTTACAATGTAAAATCTCCTCCACATCTGTCAAGTCTATGAGGTAAAAGGGGTTTTTTTGTTTTGTTTTGTTTTGTTTTGTTTTGTTTTGTTTTTATCCATTTGTTGGTGTACCTATAGTACCTGTAACAGGCCTGGATGACACTCAAAGCATATTTTTATGGGAAAAAAGAATGATTGAATGAAGTATCAAGAGTGAATGATTTGAGGATCAAATTCAATGGCAAAGATCTTTTTCTATCCTATTATCATTCTTCCACACCTGTGTCAACAAATTTTTGAAAACCATTTTAAAGATTTATACAGCAACATTAAGCATTATGAAATTTTAATCAGGAAAACTAATCCATACTAATAACTTACATGTTTAATTAAGCATTTGCCTTCGCAGTGGCATCATTGCTATCTCTTAACTCAGTTAAGAAGTATGTCTAACTTGGTCGTGGTCAAACACAGAGGCAGGTGAAAGTAAGAGCTGGGCATTTTGGTTTGTTTTGGTTTCATTGTATGAGCCATTGAAGATCACTCAAAATCAAGACAGTGGTGCTAGAACAGAAGGATGGGAACCTTAGACAAATTACTGAAACTCTCTTACAATCTGTTACACCATTTATAAATGAGCCAAAGGCAAGAAGAAAAAGTGAGCTCTAAAACACTTCCAAACTTAGTTATTGTTAAGAACACATTATCTTTGCAAAAATGTCTGTGCCAGACATATCCTATACAAGATTTAATTTGTTTAGGCTTCTCAAAAGAGCAATATTTTTAATGTATCATCAGTCTGGGTCACATATGAATTTTAGTAGGAAACACCTATTAATAGGGGGCTGGGCAGAGGGAATAAATGCCATGGTACAAGGCAGGGAGACTCTATAAGAACAGACTACAGTGACTTAGACCTTGTTCTGAATTCTGCTTCTGTCTTAGTCTTGGTTGCATGACCTTGGAGAGAAGTGATTTAACTCTGAATTGGGGGGAACTAACTTATAGATGGAAGATAATGATTTCTACCCCAGTGATTTGTTGAAAAAATATAATGAGAAAATATGTGTAGAAACACTTGTCCTTATGACAAGTTCACAGCAAGAACAGAGACATTCTGCTGACATTTACTTTGTCATAATTTATAGTGGCCTGCATAACAGTTGCCTCCTCTATGCTGGAGGAAAGAGAGCCTCATACAGAACACCCTTCAAGAAGCTTTGAGTTCAGCTGGATTGAAGGAAAGTTTAGAAAGACTAGACCTATAGACTGATGCCTGATATGGGAACATTGTGAACATAAGGTGCAGGGTTCAGTCAGGAATCCCATACGAGGATTTGAAGTCTGAGGAGAGAGAAAATGGACTTCTTACATCTCTCTAAGGGTGAAGTTTTTAAGGTGATTTTTTTCCACCTTTGCCACACCAATTGTGAGAGCTCTCAAGCTTGAAATTCAACATTTACTGACTATGCCCACCTCTGGAGCCAAAGAAAGATGTTTTCAAATCTAGGTCCCATACAAGCATGAATTCTCTCTACAGTGGTGACTTTCTCATTGCTGAGACAAAGTATCTAACAAATGCGATTTAAACAAGGAGAGGTTTATTTTGACTCACAGTTCTAATGGTATCCCTTCACGGTTGGATTGTTCCAAGCCAGAAAGAGACATCGCAAAGGGCCTAGTGAAGGAAAGCCGCTCACACTGTGGTGACCAGGAAGCAGAGAGAGAGGAGGAAAGTTTGGGAGAAAAATACTCTCTTTCAGGTCACCCCAAGTGATGCGCCTCCAACCAGGTCACACTTCGTACCGTAACAGCACATGCAACAATTGAACCCATAAATGGATGAATCCAAAGATCCAGCCATGATCCAAATGGGTGAGACTTCAGGCAGACACTTTAGATGTAAACCAAAACTGTCCCTAAGTTGGAAAGGTGAGAAAGTGTTTGCAGAGGCACACACACTTTCCACTGCATGGAAAGTCACAGGTTTTTGTACCAGAGCTGATGTTTCAAATATGTTCAAAGGATTGTTTTAATTCATGTGGGGGCTGATGAAGAATGGCGGAATTAATTTCTAGCTGACAGAGATCTTTCTCTTTGCTTCTGTGTGTTCTTCCTTCCACAAGGAGCTTAATTGTTCCTTCTGATTAGATTCTAACTGTATATATATTTTATGGCATTAGAAACTGACAGGCGTGCTATGTAAAGAGATATCAAATGAAATACATCTTAAAATAATATTCTTCTGTTTTTCTTTTTTCAAAGACAGAGTGCACCTTACCCATACCAGCCGCATCTGAATCCATAGTTGGGAAGCAGAAGCAATGAGACCTGAATTGGCTCCAAAGGCCATAAAGCCTTGCCTTGCTGCAGTGGGTCAGCCAGGTCCCTGTCCTGACACAGAGGAGAGCCCGCTGGTTCAGTTTGCTTCCAAAAGCTCTGGCACTGGATGATTCATCAGAGCTGGCCCAAATGGAGCCACAGGTAAAAGCCTTTGTTCTCCATATCTCCCAGTCACTGAATGTGGGGTGATCTGGGGAAGGCACCGTTACCTTGGGCAAATCGTCTGTCTCCAACCAAAGACGAGTCTCAGAGGTAAACTGAGAGCAGTTGGCTCCTAATTGTTCCAGTCACTGGAGAGAAAGCGCTTTAGACTGAAAGGAGAAGAAGGGAAAGGTCAGTTGGATGGATAACTACAACATCTAAATCATCTTTCTATATTTTCTCCAATGGAAAACAATAAGGTTTTTTTTAAAATAATATTCACTGTTCTCCTTTACCTGATATTGCCATGTGATAGTTTGTAGAAGTTATTTTAAAGATGCTGCTTTTCTACCAAATATGTGGGCCTAAGTAGTCCTTCTGGGATGTGTGTAATGTTGTATCAGGTAACAACAAACAGTACAGAAGCATACAAACCTTCAACAAAATTATCATTAGTTGATGTCAAGTTGAATCAATCTTTTTCACATCTTTCCTATCAAATTCCAGAGATATAAAGTAGTGGAAAGTTACTACTGTTGCAATTTTTCTGAATCTGTAAAACACTGGAATGTACCCACTTTGAAAGAGTTACTAAAAGAAATGAGAAAAGAAGGCCTAATAAAGAAATGTCACAACTTGGAGAGGTGTTGTACACCTGTAATCTTAGCACTAGGGAGGCGGAGGCAGGAGGATTGCAACGCGTTCTAGGCCAGTCTGGGCTACGTTAGCAAGTTCAAGGCTAGTCTGAACTGCCTAGAAAGACCCTGTCTCAAAAAAAAAAAAAAGAATTTTTAAACCTCCCCCAAATAGAAAAGAAATGTCACTATTAGCGTAAGCTGTTAAGTCATTGTGGCATGTGACAACAGCACCTTAATTTCACACATATAAAACAGAAATATCAAACTTTAGTAACTTAAAATAAAAGTGATCACCTGCATGGAGGGTAAGAGTAGCGACCACTCAGTATTGAGAGCTTTCAACAACGTACTGACCCTCTTTCCTGCAGGGAAAACATGTCTGAATCGTTCTTACAAAAGGAGAAAAGGTTGAGGGTAGTTCAGACGAATGCCGGGTTACTAGTAATGACCAAAAACTAATTAAGTATTGAGTGCCAATAATGCAGTTTAGAGTGCTTGCTCATCTTGTGTGCTTCCTACAGTGATCAATAAAAATAGATGCTGGGTTCTGATGCGTAGTCACAGACCATGTCAAGTCAGAGGTACTCAGGCAATCACTGATCCACACCACACCGACCACCCAGCCTGGACATGACACACAGCGAAGAGGAAGGGCCCCTGCAAAAGGACAGGGCCAGGACATTTTAGAATGATCTGTAGCTAAGGGAGAGGTAAATCAAGAAAGATGGCATTCTAGGCATTTCAGACATTTTCGTTCTGCAAACTCACTTAAAGACCAATGCAAAAAACCATGCATTGTGCTCCTGCCTTGATCTCACACTTCTAACCTGCTCACTTGGCTTCTCTATATAACTGTCCTCTATTCTAGCCCGCTTTTCTCCACTTTCCAAGCTTAAACTAGTATCTTTACTATCCCCAGTGCCAGGGCTTAACTAAGGAATACAATGATAGAGACAGGCATTCCTAATTATTTGCCATTACTTGTTCTAAATAATAGAAGAGTCATTTTTCTTCTAGGTGGGCCTTAGTCGGAGTAGTAATGAACATAATTATAATGATTACCATCAACCTTATCAAACATTTCGCATGAGCCAGCTATTCTTTGAGGTGTTTTGCACATTGTGCCTAATCTAATCTTTACAAAGACCTTACAAATTTGGTACCTATTATTAACTCTATTTTACACAGGTAAAAATCAAGACTCAAAGAAACCAAGTATTTTGTCCCAAGATCACAGGATGAGCAGGTAACAAAGTTGAAGTCAGAATCTAGATCTGCCTGACCTTCTAAGATTTCACTGCTTATGCTTCTCCCCACTTGACATTTCTTCACCTGTGAGCACCTAGCATGGGCCACACGTACTCAGCTAGGCTGCACAGATGCCTTGCTGAACAGTGCAGTCTTGGGCTTCATGGAGTCTTTGACCAAGCAGGTATACCAGTAGAACAAATATTTCTGTATGCCAAAGAATATAAAAGGGACTTATACAGTGTAATGGGAGCCTATAACGGTAGTATCTAACCTAGTTTCAAGAATCAAAACCATAAAAGTTACATGTAATCATGTAACTTCAAATGAGAAGAATGGGTAAGAAACACCCAGGTAAAGAGAATGAAGGAATACTGAGGTGGGTGGTAACAGCTTGTTTGAAGGCCTGGAAGCCAAAAGATATGATTTATTGAAGGATCTATGTGGCCCACTAGTGTGCCACTATTATGGGCATTTGGGGACTTGCCATCAGCAGTGCATGATGAAGATGGAAAAATAGATGAAGGACAAATCACAGTATCCCTGTAAACCACCTTAAGGATATTAGATGTTATACTGAAGATGTACAGAAAACATTTAAAGACTTTAGTGGCAAAATCAAATTTATATTTGGAGGTCAATAGTAGACATAGGAAGCCATGGGCAACTATAGACAAGTTGCAAGTAAAGAAAAAGATATTTCTCCAAAACCTTGGACTCTAAAGAAAGGCTATAACAATAGGTAACACTGAGAAGTGTGTACTGCTCATTCATTTTCAGGTATTTATTGCCTGTTGGTATTCTAGATGCTAAAAAAGGTAGCAGTACATACAAATACCCAAAAATATCTGGAGTCATGGAGACTGATATAGGGGAATGAAACTCCTAACCTACTATGTCCAGTACGTGCTCATGTTCTCTAAAACCAAAGAATGAATTTTAGGAACAATGGAGGTGAAAAGTAGAATATATCTACTGAGAGAAAGAAAGCTTCTGTCTGAAGAGAGATAGAAGGGGTCCTGAGCGAGTTGTCAAGGACTCTGTCTTTTCCAGGGACTTTTATAGTGTAAAACCATGGGTTCAAGGTGGGGGAGACTGGGAACTCACAAAGCAGATGGGCGTAAGGTGGGACGTAACTATAATTAGCCAATAAGATCAATAGTTCAGGTAAAATTGATTACATTAGTGACAAATGGGAAAGCAAGTCACATAGCAAACAGGTATTCTTGGAGCTGTGACCTTTCCCCTAGTGACTCCAGAGTGATAGGGAACTAATTAGAACATCAGTCTTTAGGATGTGAATTCATTTGTTTGATCCTTTGTCTTGAGGCCTGGCCCACAGCAGGAGGCGTCAGCTTCCCCCTGCAGTTTCCAGTCTGCACTGGCTCCATTGAGGACTGAGCCCTATCTCACTGCCTATAATATTTCTGACTAACTCAGTGGCCTGCAACAAGATGACATTTGATCAGAAGATACTAAGTACTTTATAATATTAAGCAATGAAGTGTTACACAGCCTTACGATGTGGTCTATCACATTGTTCACTTCACAAAGAAACTGAGGCACAAGGTCACCAAGGACTGCACAACATGTGTCTGCAGATGTATCTGGCTCCACCACCTCTGTGAGATAAATATAAAGGAAAGGAAAGAGCACAAGCACACTAGTGCAGTGCCTGACGGGATCACAGTGGTGGAACTTTAAGTTCAGTCTGATAAATGACCTTTTCATATGATGTTTTATTTTATTTGGCAACAAAGCCACCATTGCTCTCTCTCTCTCTCTCTCTCTGTCTCTGTCTCTGTCTCTGTCTCTGTCTCTGTGTGTGTGTGTGTGTGTATATACCCCACATATACATATGATATATCACATATATCATATACATGTGATATATGATATGTGATATATCATATATATGATATATATCACATATATCATATATATGATATATATATTTGTAGTACACAGTATTTATATTTCTCATGGGGAGTTGATACATGCATGTAATATATCTTAATTTTTTCATCCCCTCTCCCTTCTCTCTCTCCTCCACAAAGAGACAACACACTTGTAACAGAGAATGGCCCCCAAGCCAGTAGACTTCAGTTTCTGTTAGTCGCCCAGGTAACAGGTCCTGTTACAGTTCCTATTACTTCTGTTTCTTAGAAATGGCTGGTCACTGTGGTGCATAGCTGATCACTATGATATATATGGTAAGAACCAAACCTACCTCTGTACCTCCACTTTGCAACCTCCTTCCCTGAGCCTCCAAGACCTGACATTTTTATAAAGATTGGTTCCCATCAAAGTAAATAAATCTGCCTCCAAAACCAGTGTTTCTGTTAGTCATAGCACACTTTATAGCCAGGTTACACAAAGCAGCAGATAGGGATGGATTGATTTGGGGTTCTGACAAGCAGACAGTGCCCATGACTGCTATGTGGATTTTCTTTTCATCTTGCTTTTTTTCTCCTCCCTGGGCCTTTAATACAGGGAACTTTGGTCGGCTTCAGTCAGGAGACTCCCTGTTTGTTCTTGCTGTAGAGTTCAGCCTTCTCAGCTCCTTAATTCCAGTATCTCTCAGGAACTTTGATTCAGAGTCCATCTTAGCATTGTTTTCTAGAAGAATGTGCTTCTGGATGAAGTAGGATAGAAGAAATAAAGATAAGTAGAAAGAAAACAAGGAAATCAGGATTTTAAAATTCTACTTTTAAGAAAAACTACAGCTTCAGGACACAAAAGCTACTCAACACTTTTTCCTCTCCAGAAAACTCACTTAAGGAATCCCAAGATTCTTAAAGACACAGTAACCTTGTAAATTAGGCTCTGGGCCTTTACTTTTCACCTATACATTGCACTACCTCTTATGGACCTGCATCTTTAAGAAGCAGCAATACTATTGGACAGCAGATCTCGACTTCAAACACACACAAGTGGTTTCCATTTTAACAAAGCCAATAGATGGCTGACCTGGCAGACAGTAGCACATGCATCCCAGATAGTCAATCTTAAAAACACCACCAAGGCCCCACTAATAAATCAGCTTCCTGAATCATTGTGCATTCTGTTTCTCTGAAGGCTCACACTACACATTTAAGTGTGTATTTTAAACTTCTGTCTGATGAATCCTTCCTATGCCTCTTACTGTCCATTCTTGAAAGTTCTTTTTGTGTCATGGGAATCAGTGCACTTGCAACTTAATTCTACTTATATAGTTAGCTTTTAAGTTCTCTAGATCCACTTCGGGAAGCCCATCCTGGGTAAGGAGACATGGTTCCTCCTCCATTTTTCCTGCCCTTTCTCCTCCCAAGCTATTATCCTATTGAAGTCAACTTCTGAGAGCTTGCTAACAATGATTTTGAGATCTTTAACCACATCATAGAACACCTGTGAGAGATTTTGTGATGGTTAACTTGATATGTTAATTTCAATGGGCTAAGAAACATCCCAAAACCAGCTTGCTGCCCTGGTAAGTGGCTGTGGTGTGGCAAGCCGCCACCACCCCAGGGCAAGAAGCAAGAAGAAACAGCATTTTCTGAGATCTGCACCATGTTGGAACTTAGGCACTGAGCAAACCAGCAACCAGCCTGCCACTCTGAACTCTGGAAATGTAATGGTCAATTCATCAGAAAGAAATAGCAGGTGAATGTGGCAGACTTTCGGCAGCCTGAAGGAGAGAGACCCTGGCGCCTCGGGACCCGCACCATGTGGTTGACTCGGGTACCGGGAGAACTCCTCCCCTCTCTGGCGGGTGGCTGTGGGCCTGCTGGCACACAGGCTGAGAATCAGACATCTCATGTCATCCTGTCCCCCGTCCTGTATCTCCCCTTCCCCTCTCCCCTACTTAGCAAGTGGGAGCCAGTGAACTACACATCTTGTGAAAAGATTGGCTATGTTATTTAGTATGAACTCCCCATATGCAAACATATGGGCAACCATTTGGAAGAAAACAAGAAATAATATGACAGGTAGTGAAGATCTCTGGTTGTCTAGCTTTGAAATTTAGACTTTCTTATGTCCCATTCTGTTTTGTTTTATTGTGTTTAATTTTACCCCCTTTAAAATAAAATTTTTTTAAAAAAAAGAAATACCCAGAGTTGGTAAAACTTGCATCTTGACATGTCTATGAAGACTTTCTGGAAGTGATTAGGATTTTAATCAGCAGACTGAGAAAAGATCACCTTTGGCAATGTGGATGGGCACCATCTAATCTGCCAAGGACTCAGATACAACAAAAGGACAGAACAATCACACACACACACACACACACACCCATGACCTTGAGCTAGGACATGCATCTTCTCCTAACCCAGACATCAGAGTTCCTGGTTCTGGAACATCCAGGTTCCTAGACTTGGACCAGGGTCTTCCTGGTCCTAAGATCTGAAGACCTGGGTTCAATCTCACCTCCAACTTTCCTGTTTCTCCAGGTTTCCAGCCTATAAAACCCAGGTAATAGGATTTCTTGACTTCCATAATCACATGACTCAATTCCCCAAGTAAATATCTATCTATTTCTCTATCTATTTATCTGTTATCTAATTGCTCTGTTTCCCTAGAAAGTCTTAAAACTGGTTTTCAATGACAAGTTGTGTGAAAATCACTTTTCACTTTGGATCTGAGGAAACAAAAAGGCTAGTAATTTCTTATTGTAATCAAATTAGGGTGGAATTACTTAGCTACTGATTTAGTCCTGAACTAATTCATAAACTCTTCATCATGCCGTCTTTCCACCCTTGATGGACTTTTGCATATGGCAGTTCCCTGGGTCAGGATCAATACTCTCCCCCAAATCCCATCCCTCTTCCATCTCTTTACCTCTTAGCTGCTCTTCATCCATCAGCTCTCAGCCCAAGATGTGTATCAGCACAGGGCCAGTGTACCCCTCTGACATGCCCCGTCATGGAGCCAGAATCTTTTCTTCCACAAGACTTTCCTTCCTCTGTGTTTGCAGCTTGATTGTGAGATTCTTGCTAACTCTTTTGCTCCCCACTCAACCCTAGCATCAGGAGTTGTGTGCTCAGTCTTGATTCTTTGGCACAATGTCCAATGCAAAGGAGGTACTCAACACTATTTGTTGAATAAATGAAACCAGACTGCCCAAATGGGCATTTATTTTTTAAAAAGATGTTAAGTTGTAATTAGAAATGGACTGAAAAACAAATAGCATTTTTCTGGGAATCTCTGAACACAAAACTAAGGATCAGTCCTGAACATTACTGAAATTCTATTGTATCATGTCCTTTGCCTACATTTTTGTAGCATTCATTGATTCAACAGCAAAATCAAACTCTGTTATTCCATGTGGATATGCAGAGGTAAAATTTATTTTACCAGCCTCTGAGAAAAACTAATTTGATCAATTAATTTAGATCAAAAGGTATACATTTATCATGGATTATGTGTTTTTAAAGTGACCCACACTCTCTAAAGAATTGTACAGGAAATATTAATAGAAATGTGGCCTGTCTCACTTTCCTTGTCATTGGGACAAAATGCCCAACATCTACAACTTAAAAGAGGAAAAGTTTATTTTAGCTCAGAATTTATTATTTTTGTGAATTTTTATAAAATTGTATTGATACATTTTAGATATGCATAATGATAAAACTGTGAGCTTTCATTTCTACCCATACATGATATATCTTGATTCTCTTTTTTTTCCCATTTCCCTTCCCTTCCTTCAACCCCTCTTTCCCTCCTGTTTTGTTAAAGATTTGTTTCCATTTTTCCTTATGTATTCTTTTTCTCTTGTTTCTTCTTTCCTTTTTCCCTCCCTCCTCCCTTGATCCTTTTCTCATTTGAACATCTGCCCTGTCTTTTCTCAGTATCTATCATACATTTTGGTCCTTACTTATACTTTTGATTTCTTATACCAGAGAAATACTATGCTATTTAAATATGCATGTCCAATTTATTTCACTTAAGAATATGGTCTCAAGGTGCATCCATTTACCTATAAATGTCTCAAGCTTATCTTTCTTTATGGCTGAGTAGTACCCCATTGTATTAAAAAAAATCCCACATCTTCCTTGTCCATTCACTGGTTGATGGGCATTTGGGTTTAGTTATTTAGCTAGAGTTAGTTATTACAAACTGTGACACTATAAACATGGGTGTGTATATATCACTGTGGTATGATACTTTTAATTCTTTTGGGAAGATACCAAGAAGGAGAATAACTAGGTTGAATGGAACCTGTAGTTTTAGTTCTCTGAGGACGCTTCACATGGATTTCCAACAGTGGTTACAACAGCCTACACTCACACTAACAGTGGAGAAAAGTTCCTTTCCCCCCACATCCCCATAAACATTTGTCACTGGTTGATTTCTTTTTTTTTTATTTAAAAGAGAATAAAACAAAAGGGGGTAGTACAGAGCAGATCAGAAGAGGACAACATAGGCAACACAGTACTTTACATTAAGTCAACTGGACATCAACATTATCTAACACCATATCTCTAACTCTGCTATAGTTGAGCATAGTTTCAATTACAATAATATCAAACATAACACAATAGTATAA
>PVJX010018366.1:0-17574 GCA_004027295.1 Dolichotis patagonum
TCCAGGTGGTACAGTGTGCCCTCAGAGTTGTGTGGTGGGGTACGTAGATGCCCGGCCACAGCTGCGTGCTGTAGGAGTGACACAGTTTCCTGCTTTTCTACAGAATGTGAGTATTGCTGTGGGTACCTCTAACTGACAAGTGTAGCCATAAATCATATAAAATACAGGGCAGGTTTGAGATTTTTGTGTTTATCAAGGAGAGGAAAAGAGAACCAACTCAGAGCAGACTAGTCCAGTGTGTGTGTGTGGTGTGTGTGTGTGTCATATTGCATTTTTATGGCCGATAACTGAGCATACGCTGGGTAACTCTGTAAAGAAGAGAGGGTTGTTTTGGCTCATGGTTGTGGGGGGTCTCAGGTAGAAATGCTAGCCCTGGCAGTGGCCCCACTGGCAGCGCCCCAAAGTGGCAGGGGCACTATGAGGCCAGCAAGGGGAGGTGCATGTGTTTGTCTCTTCTATTCTCCCTCCCTCTCTTCAGAAAGCTGCTCTTCCCTAATTGCCTTCTCTGGTCCTCATGTCTCTCTAAGCCCCTCTCTAAGTGCCCTAGTCAGATTGAGTTTTCATCTTCTCAGTTCCCCAAAATTCAATTTGAAAACATGAAACACTCTAACCAAGTCCAAACATGGTATAGGGGCACCATGGTTCAAAAACTTAATTTGTCCAACCGTTCTGCAAGAGGCCTTGTTCGTGTCCATGTGGGAAAGGTGGCCTTGGCTGTGTTGACCCGATGCAGAGTTTGCAAACAAAAATGACACTTTGCCAAATGCTTCTGTTTGTGAAGCACATTGTTTGCAAACAAAAGTGTTCATGAAGTGTGATGCTACTATAGTGGGACAGGACCCTAAGGTTTCCCTCTGGGACTCGTGTAGGGCTCAGCCATATTCTGGGGGAACTGGTGGTGGTCAAGTCACCCAGACCACTCATTAAGAGCACCAGAGGTCTCTGAACCACCAACACTGGTGCCACTGGCACTTGCATTATTGTTCTCTTGAAGATTTTCTGCTTCATTTTGTCATGGACTCTGTATTCATGTCAGCCAAGAAGACATTGGGTTCACAAATAGAGGCGGATAATCAATGTAAATTATTTGGAAAAATAAAAAAAATCATGGAAAAGTTGAGTCTTCCATATAGGAGTGAAATAGTTTACCTGTTGTGTATGCCGTAGATTTCTCCAAGTTGAGTATTACAGTGCAAGAGTCATGCTATGCCTTTTACCAAACCCAAGACTTTCTTTCTGGGTTTTTTTTGGGGGGGAGTCTTTTTGAGACAGGATCTCACTATGTAGTTCTGGCTGGCATTGAGCTCACTTTGTAGCCCAGGCTCATCTCAAACTCAAAATGATACCCCTGCCTTAGCCTCCAGAGTACTAGGATTACAGACATGTGCCACCATGCCAGACTCTATCTGTTTTTATTGAGAAATAATGCAGCTAGGCATGGTGGTACACACCTGTACCCCCAGAACTCTAGAAGGCTGAGGTAAGAGGAAGACAAGTTCAAGTCCAGCCTGGGCAATATAGACAAAATGTAACACCCTGACTTAAAATAAAAAATATAGCTAAGTATGAAGTCTCTGGGTTCAATCCCTGACATTCCCCCCAAAAAGCAATAATACAAAATTCAGTGTTGATAATATGCTGACATTTTTTAAACTTTATATTCTTTTAATTGAAATATATTCATTTTCATAAGTTATTATTAATAGGGCATTTGAATGGTGAACTGACCTTAAGCCAATTCAGGTCATCTTTAGAAAGCCCGAATCTGTTAAATGGGCTTCAGCAGATTGATTCCTGACATTTTTAGCCTTTTCCTTCTCTTTGTCTCCATGCCTGAGCCCACTGCATACACAAATGACTCTAAGACTTTGTAATTGGGCTCTGCTGTGAAATCGGCATCGCTGACCATCTTCGGCCTGTGCTGCAGGACGTCCTGACTCAGTGTCACAGGTGTCTTTGGTGTATCATCACAGCCTAGCCACACTTGCCTCTCTACCACCACTCTCTTAATCCGCACACCCTGCCTGGTTCTAGAGACCTGCAGGACCCTCTGACTTTGCCTCTGTAGCTTCATTGTCCGGGCCTTGTGCCGTCGCAGTGCCTCAGTCAGCAGCTACGTCAGCCCTTGCTGCGTGAGTAACGTGAAGGATGAAAGGGTGGGACGTGCCCTACCTAATAAGCTATATAGTGGCTCCCATATCGCGGCCAGATCTTACAGTATTCATGGTGCCCCTTGGCCAGTAAAATTTTGATAAATGGCAGTTTGAGCTGGTGCCAGTTAGATAATAGTTCTTCCCTTTTATCTGGATATTTTTTCTTGTTATGAGCTTAACTTCATGTTAATTAAGTCTGTTGTATTGGCTATTAGATCACAAGCTCTTCTCTCAGAAAGTGTGGTTTTTAATGGCGCAGTTAGGGTCTTTGGTCACAAATGAAAGAAGCTATAGATTCCCTTTATAGAGGAAAGAAAAGGCATTTGTTGGGATGATGAGATACTCATAAGAGAAGCTTTGCGCAAAAACCAGGGTTGAAGGACCCAGGAGAATTCTAGGGATATAAGCAGCGGGGACTACCTGATTGCGATTTAGGGTCTCCACTGGCAGAATGGAACTGAGTTGTTTTCTCTCTCAGAGTCCAGTTTTGAAGAGGTGCTCACTGGATTAGACCACAGTTGGCCAGGGGAGGAGGGAGTGTTACTTCTTACAGCTGCCACAAACTTGGTGGCTTTGGACAACACAGATTTATTGTTTATGTCCTTCAAGCGCAGGAGTCTGAAATAGTTGTGCACTCAGCTACAGTTAGGGAGTCCAGATCGCTTCTGGGGGTCCCATGGGAGAGTCCGTTTCCTTGTCATTTCCAGCTGCCTGCATTCTTCGGCTCCCAGCTCCCTGCTGCCTCTAAGCCAGCACTGGGTCATTCCAGTGTCCTCTGCTGCTGTGGTGTCTCCTCCTCTGACCCCCTCTACCACCTCTCTCTTCCACCTGTAAAGACCCCTGTGATCACATCAGGCCCCCAGCCTTGTAATCCAGCATAAACTCACTGTCAGCTACTTACAAAACTTTCTCCCATCTGCACATGGTCGGTCTCTTGCTGTTTAACACATTAGCATGTTCTGCGTATTGGAGCGTGGATATTTTAGGGTGGCTGTAGGTCTGTTTTCCATAGCTAAGGACTTTTGATTAGGAACCTCTCCATGCCCTGCAAACACAAGATGGGGAAGTCCATCTGAGAACATTCACGGTCACTTAACAAAAACAAGAGTAAGACTATTGCCGGGATAAATCTAGCTTCCTCCCGCCCACACCAAGGCCTACCTGTCAATTGCAAGCACTAAAGAGAGCATTCTAGAGCAGTTTGAAATAGGCCATTTCTCCATAATTCTTCTTTGCTTATCTTGGAATCTGTTGTAATAGTCATTGGCCAAGTCTGACAGAGGGTTAAAGCTAAGTCAGCGTTTCTTTCCCAAGTCTCCCTTGTTAGTTGAACCACAGGCAGGCTGCACACCAATAAACCAAATAGCTGGTACAGACCAGCTGAGCACACCACAGTCCACTAACCTGAGGATTTTTAATCAGTTATGTATTTTCACAGGATTATATTGACTTTGTTAACTGGGCAGAAAATATAGTGACTCTGAGTAAGAATGTATTTATCCCATTTTCTTTTTTTTTTCTTTCTTTTCCTTTTTTTTTTTTAATTTCACTAACAGTGGAAACAAGTTTCAAATCATAGATTGAGAACAGATGTCTGGTCAAGAGTCGATTGATGAGTTACCTTTTTTTTGCAAACTCTGATGACAAATTCAAACCCATACCAAAGCAAGGCAAACCACAAAACAGAAGGAAGTGTGTGGTTGTGACTGGTCCACACAGAAGGTCTGTGTCCTACACGGAGCTGCCCCAGAGCAGTCCCAAGATGGCTAGGCTTGAAGAATTCCTGGACTAAACTCACAAGGACAGTGGAAAGTATGCGATTAAAAGCAAGCAGAGGAGAACTATGCTTGCATATTGTCATCTGCCATTTGCAGATTGTTGTGTACCTTTATTTCATCTTTCACTTACATCTTTAAAACAGTTCTCTTTTTGTGGATCATTTAGCCCTCTTGGATAAGCAAGTGTTCCTTATCATACATATGAGGTTTGTCCAGTGTCGAGTACTTTATTTTGGATCACTGTACTAACCTGCAAGTCTGGAAGCTCTCTCTGGACATTACAGCATGTATCAAATAGCCAAAACTCAGGGTTTTATTCTGTGCTCTCTGAAAGATGCAGGACATGACCTTGAACGTATTACTCAATTCCTTTCTACCTCATTACCGTCCGCCTTGTAAAATACCTCTGTAAGAGTCTCTGCTCTCTCCCGGGCTGCTCAAGGGCTGCTCATGTCCGTCTGTACCTCTTGTTCTGTGCCAAGCAGAGACAAGAACGCCTCTCAGTATTTTAGGGGACTCTAGAATTTAAACCCAGGAAAGCTGAAATTTCACTGAGGTATACCAACAAATACATTTTTAATATTTACAGGTGCATTTCATCTTTCATTTGAGAGAATCTAAATGTCTTAGAAGTCACAGATGCAGGTGAATAACAGTTTTTCCATGAACATATTTTGCGATCAATTTATATGCCATTCAGTCCCTTTATTTTTCAATGTACGCAGTTTTGCAATCCCATTTTTTCAAATTTTCTAATTACCTTGATTAATGAACTCTGTTTAAATTTTCAACTAGAGATTTTCTTGGTGGCCAGCGCGAGCTTCGTATTTTTGAGTCCCTCTGTGTGGAAAACAGTGCGTGGCACAGATAATTGTTTTTAGGTCCTGTCTGCCTTAGTTGGCATCCTGATGAGGTCTCATGCAGCCAGGGCTGAGTTTGCGGTTCTGAGATTATGTCCATCACCTGCCCTGCAGGTGTTTGGTCCTGAGTGATTTTGTCAGAATTCTAACAACTTGCATGTAGCGATTTGCTTGTGCAGGCCGCTGTACATTGCAGTGTAAAAATATTCAATACTTAATGTTTCTGTCAGAACCTATAGCATGACTAAAGCATGACTTCATTGTGACTTGTATAACCTTGAAAATAAAATTTACAGTTAATTTCCGACGACTATCCATCTTCGTGTTCTGTTTAGCTTCCTCACTCCATCAGCAGAATTTTAACCCTGCCTTCAAAGTTCAGAGATCTGCTGTACTTTTAAAAATAGCTAATTGGGAGACATTTTCCTCAATTGTGCAAATTATATGTGTGGTACACAGAAATTAGATAATGATTTCCCAATAAGATGATGTGGAGATAGGTTATTCTAAATTGAAATTCAATCACTTATACAATTTAAATTTAGCATCGTTTGCAGAGTAATTACCACTCCACAAACTCAGCCTCTGCCTGGCTGTCTTGCCTCCCGTGGGTGCCGAAGGAGCTGGGTGAAACAAAAGAGCCTTCAAAACCCATGTCGTTCTTTGCTGGAATTATTGACATCACCAAGTACCAGTAGCCACTTGTTTCTTAATTAAGTTAATAAATGACTAATTGACCCAGGAAACAAATGATTCCATGCAAAACAAATGCTCATACAGTGGAAAAAAAAAATAATGAAACCATCACATAGCAAACCAAGTTTCCACACGATCAATGAGCTTGCTACGTAAACATTGTTTCAGTCCTTTGTTCTTTTTTTCAGTTCGGCAAATATCTATGGAGTCTCTTTTTGGTAAAAACTCTTAACCAAGAAATTGCAACCAGTTTAAGAAGAGTCATTTAAAATAAGAAATCCCAAGCAACATAAATGATATGTACGTTTTTTATTGCCCTGACCATAGTTGCGTTTACTCATCCTGCGAGGTCTGCTGATTAAAGTGCCAGGTGTGCATTCTTGCTCCCTCACCTTGCGGCCTGGTCTCCCCTCCTCGCACCCTTCCTGCTAGGCAGTTTCTGTGGCTTTCATGTGAGTGGAGACTCTCAGATACCTGCAAAGCACTTTAGGAAGCATCCTTCTGGATGCTTAGCATTTTCCTTTTGCCCTTTATACTCATCTCATCTACAATTAATTTCATAGCATTTCTAATACCTTATCTTCAGGGATATTCAAATCGAAAGAAAACACTCCTCTTATTTTCTTTTAGAAACTTTAGTACATATTTGTTACACAGAATCTTCGATGTTGCTTTGGCATACTGGGACAGGTGTACCGTGTGGCGTGCTTTATTGTCGCTACCCCACTGTCTCCCTCCTGTTCCATCATAAGCATAAGGTGCTGGGAAGAGTGGGCACCCCTGTGGAGAAGTCTGAACCAGATCCCGTCTCTCACCCGCTTGAAAGTCAATTCAGAGTGGGTCAGCACCGAGGTACAAAGCCTGAAACTTTGAAGCTGCTAGAAGAACACATAAGGGAAATCATAGGCCCCAAGGTTTCCTGCGTAGGAGTCCAGTAACACAAGAACTAAAAGCACGAATCGAAAATGTGCCTACAGGGCCTGGAGCTGCTGCCCAGCAATGGAACTAATGCAGAGTGGAAGAAAATCTTTAGCAGCTGTGTTTCTGACAGAGGGTTAATATCTAGAATATAAAAAAGAACTCAGAAAAAAACATCCTTATTCTTTGATGTCATCGATTTACATGTGTTTCACTGAAAAGTATAATTATTACTTAAACTGCAATGGATGGATGTGGGAGCCACACGACCGGTCTTGGGTAATCTGCTGCTTAATCAGTGCGAGCAGGAAGCCCCAACTTGATATGAAATGGACAGAGGGCCTCAGGCATCAGGGAGGGCGGTCAGCAGGCACCGCAGCATGCAGCCAGTTAAGAGGCTTCTCGTACCTGTGGGTCATTTTAGTGGAACACCAAAATATTGAGCTCTCAGATTTCCTACTCATAAACTTACTGTCTTCACAACCAAAATTTGCGTATTTAATCTCATCTCTTGTACATTATTTTTACTCTGAGGCTCCTCCTACATGGGAAGAATCCATCTGCTGTTACCTTTTGCATCCAGCATTCCATGCCTGTGTCTGGAACTGGTATATTCTGTGGTCAGCAAACAATTTTTTAAATTAATGAATGATTCTCTAGGTTGGCATCATGGAACTGCAGGGCAGAGCAGTAATTGAGAAATATAAACCCTATGTGTTTAAAGCCTTCGTTCTGTTCCTTGCTTCCTTGGAGAGGATGCTGCTTCCTGGTTTAGTTTCAAGATCTGGAAAGGGAGAATAAACAGAAATGCAGCCTACAGTGGCTGTATTAATTAAGCCAGTATCAGTGAAGACTTTAAAATGGTACCTTGCATGTAGTAAATATACAGCTACAAAATATTTCTCTAGGTACAACTTAAAGCTTTAAATATACCTTCATAGCTTTTGCCTTTTAGGTCAAACTACCCATGTAGAGATGTTAATATTCTTTAGTATACCTGGTAGAACTAACCTGACACTATTATGTGTGTTTTTCATTCCTTTATCGCCTAAGACATACAGAAATTATTGGATTGGAGACCTGATTGATGTAAAAGTAAACATAAGAGAGAACTTTTGTAAGTAACTCTATGTGTCTGTAGTGCTTACATTAATGAGATTATTATAGAACCATACTGATTTATTTTTGGGTATTGTTTCCCTCATATTCTCAAACATTTACATTACAAAACAGATTTTGATCTCAAGAGTTTGTTCTTGTGCTTTAAAGGAACTCTTCTGTGTAAATACAGTGTTTGCATTGGAAACAATTTAAAACCTTTGTTTTCTGCTCTTTTTAATATATATCACCACTCTGAATTGAAATTTCAAATACCGATCATCTTTTAGAAATTGCAAAAGTTTATCAACTCAATGGAGACAGGAAAAGCTAGATAATTATCAAGGTAACTCTCAGACATTGCTCCCCAGAGAGACTAATAATGCTAAAATATTTTCATGTGAAGTACAAGTGCTTCATGCCTAACTTTCAGAAATGCTGCTTTGGGGTTTTGGGAAGGAGGCTTGAAAATAAAGCCATAGTTTCTTTTTCTAGAGATTACGCTTTAATTTTTTTGTGTGTGTATTTAACAAATTCCTGGGTAACTTGATAACTAAATAATAAAATATTTAAAATTTTATTCATCAGTAATTTGTGTATTAGAGGGTGATAATGGCTGATCATGGGGGCATTGCAAATACTCTCTAAAAAAAAGAAAGAAAGAATTTGATATGGAGAAACATGATGATGGTAAGATATTTCCCAAACGAAGAATAATTTAATGGTACTTTAAAAGTACTGTAAGAAAGTGATGCAAATAATTTGAAATCTTAAATGGTAATGTTTTAAAGCTGAGAATATAACATAAAACTGTTGTCTTATATCTAAGATTTAAAACGTGGTATCATAAAATAATTGTAAGCAGAGAAATTGCTTTTCTAATGGCTGCTGAAATTTGCCTTTAGATTTATGATTAATCTTAGTCTTAGAAAAGTTTATACTTTACAACACTTTAAAAATATATACATATGTATACATTTATGGGTGTATAAAAAATATACAAGTTAGATAACTATACTGCTAATCTCTGTTAGTTGGTCAGAAAGAACAATTTATGTTTTCATTGTCTGATTGTTTGATCATTTTTATGCCTGAAGCTTGTGACCTGAATAACTACTTTCAACATAAACAGTATAAAAATACTGTAAATTAGTTAGGAGAGGTATGAGGAAGTGGGTGAACGGGGTGAGAGGAGCTATCAAGGACACAAAGTTTCACACAGACAGGAGCAACATGCTTGCGTAACCTGTTGGTTAGAATGCTGTCTGTATATACAAAGTCCTCTGGAAAAAGTGGATGACCATTGCAACAGGTCACCACGTGAACAGATGGCTGAAAGCTCACTGCGCCCACTTTGAGCGCCTCTTGTAATTGTAGCTGACAAAACTGAATTGTATGAATCTCATAATGGCTCAATAAATTTAGTATTAAAATATTTATACAAGCTTTTCTTTTCCTGATGTATACGTGTCTGGTAGAGTATATATTAACGTATTTTTCTGGTAGTTTCACCATAAAATAGTATGTACATTAGGTGTTGAATCCACTGTTTAGCTTGATGAGCTCATGGGTACATCAAAATATCATAGTATATTTCATAAATATGTATAGTCAGTATGTGTCTAATTAAAAATAATTTATAAACATATTGAAATCATGGTAATTTAAAAACATAGCACCTTACCTCATGTTCTCAAGGCTAATTTCTTCTTAGTAACAAAACTTAAAGATTTATCCAAGTTTTTAAAAATCAAAGTTCCTTCAAACTAATTGATTTGCACTAGCATGTGAACTATAAAAGAAATAGCATATCTAAACACTGACAGTCCTGAGGGTTAATCAAAATGCTACATGACAGGAGTTTAAAGTTTCAGTTTAAAAAATCCTTCTCCAGTGGTGACTACCCTTCTGAATTAAAATACATTTTTCCATTTGTGAAATAAAATTGTTAGTAATTACTTAATGTGTTTATTGTGAGAGCCAGAAAATTTTTTCTATAACTACAATGAAATGGATAAAGTGCTGATAGGGAAAGAAAACAACATTCATGCGACAAACCACAGAGTGAAAAAATGACTTATGTTCCTGGTGTTTGGAACCAGCATTTTGTCTGATGGATTCATCAGTTTAAAATATTGTGTGCAGAAGAAAACAATTATTGTCATAGTTTAACTATGGTAGTATCAGAAATTTAAGTCGTTATTCATAGTCATGTTTGTCAAAGAGCAGGCAAGTTGGCACATTTTGCCTGGGCAGATTTCCCCGCGGGAAGGGTCCTAGGACAGAGGAGCTCCACTGTCACTGCCCACACTGCTGTGCTCTTAGGGGCCACACGTTCTTTCTTGCAGTCTATTCTGAAATGACACACACATGCCCGTAACCAGGATCTCAGAGTGGTCCCAACTGCAGCACCTCTGTAGGAGCAAAGAAAGAGGAAAGCTCTATAAATTTATGCATTTACAGAGCAAAAAATTGAAAATAGGATACATTAGTAGAATAGAATACTGTGTACGGATAAAGAAACATGAAAAATCCATACATTCTGAACTGGAGTAGTCTCCAAAACAGGAATAGGAAAAAATATATAAATATATGTATATAAAATAGGATAGCCTCATTTTTATTATATATACATGTATATGTGTATGTAGAATTGTATATATCTGTGTTATGTATGTGTATATGTGTAAATATATATGTGTATATTCAACATATATGTAAACATATACTTGAGAACTGACAGAATATTTCCAATAATGTGATTGCTAAAAATTTTGTCTAAATATTGTTTGTGTTGTCTTATAATTTTAGTATTAACAAGCAATGTATAATTTTAGAATATATTAATAATCATCTTAATGGTATTATTGTACCAATGGACCACTATTATAGTTACAGTTCCCTTATGTTGATTTAAGTATATTATTCTTAAATACTTAGTCTGTGTACTCGTTATTTTTACATCACCAGGACAATACAATATATTTTGCACTTTTCAATTTTCTAGTATTTCCTTCTCTGAGATCACAAGGACATAAAAGTTATAAGTTTTCTTTATTTTTTTATACCCCTGGATTAGCCTCATTTTGGAATAATTTTTAATGCTTATGCTGTGGGATTTATAAAAGTCTTCGATTTCAGTTTCTGTTCTGGATCTTCCTCATGAATACAAATACAAAAGTGTTAGCACACAAAAGCAAGCTTTTCTCCTACTTGATCCTTGAGGAATTTCACAAAGAATAGTAGGGAGGATGATTAGTATTGGTTAAGGTATAAGCTCATCAACAGATGCCTGGGTAAATCACTTTTGAATTACCTTTGACTATGTCCCTAAGTGGAGATTTCAGGTATACGTTTAAGTAGTTGTGTTTCTTAACTGCCTCGTATGATGAGACTGTTTGCTTAAATTTTACCCTGAACAGGCGAGTATAGTATCTGTGTGATCTGAATTTCATCATCAAGAAGTTAAGAAATGCATTCTGCTTTTTAAGAATGCATGACTGAAATAAAAATTTTCATTGTGGCATAAAATGAAATGGCAAATATGATGTGTTACTGTAGTTCATTTATCAATATATATTGATTGCATCCTAATGGGTAGGGTCATTGGAAAGATATTTCAAAATAGTGATTTTAAAAATCAATTTCAAACTCATATCCTAATGTTACCAAAAGTGTTACTATTTTCAAAGTACAGTGATAATAAGAATTAACATTTTTGGTTGTGACATAAACCTTGCACAGAGCAAGTTCCCTATACAGATTCCAGAAATGTATTCTCCTAATAAAACAAGAAGGAAGACTAAACTCTTTTGACTCTTAGGTTTGACATATTTTGTTGCCACAGACTTCTAATGCCTTGGTGGGGGGGGTGGGAGAAATACCTGAACACAATTTGTTTTCTAAGATAAAATTATATTACCACATTTTTGTTTCCTGAGAAACTTTTGTAAATAGGCCTCATACTCTTGTCAGGCTGGGTGTGCCAAAGTAACAAGTACCAAAATCTCAATGGCTTAATCTAGGCAAAACGTGCTTCATCACGGGTGCAGCCTGTTACTGTGACTCAATACCACTTCCTCACTCTGCAACTTTTTATGCCTCTGTCACCCTAATGCAGTGCACAGGGTAAAGAAAAATGGAAGAGAAAATCGAGAACCTTTTGCGCTGAGTTTCAAATGCTTGCACTCAATTATAATTCCTGACAAAATCAAGTTAGACTAACAAGACTGATCTTAATTAAATGTTTTCCTAGATAAAAAAAATAAACGGGAAAATTACTGAGCAACATCAGTGTTTGCTAAGATAGAATGAAGCCCTGTACCCCATCTTGTGTTGGGGAAGAACATAGCCTATTCTTTCCAAGAGCGGAAGGGTGCTGGAGGAGGAAAAGAAGATGAGTACATGCAGGGATACTGGCCCTAACGTGCATGTATAAGGAGAAGTCGAAAGGTGTTGCCAAGGGAATCTTCTCAAAATACTGCCAGATCATTGGGGATTGTAATGGCCAGTCATAGAGGAGAACAGTTAAAAGCTGAATGTATAAAGATCTGTTTTTAATAATGAGGTATAATATATAAATAAGATTAGTTCTACTCATGATATTAAAACATTCTGTCCTCATCACCACTTGGATATAAGAGACTATTACTGCTTTATGCATATTTTAAGAAAATTATAGACAAAATTTGTCTGTTTTAACAGAATGTCCAAAAATAGCAAACTAAAGTTCAGCAATAATATGAAATTCTTAATTTAAAAATGTCTGTGTTCACTGTTTAGTAAAATACTATAACATCTTTAAAACTCTTTAATTAGACACAATACATTATAAAATCATACTTGTTTTAACAATAAATCATTGATGCATTATTTTCTATGATTTCTTGCTAGCATTTTAACTTTTCTTGGAGATGACTGTCTGCAGGCAACCACAGGTTTGTGGTAAATCACAGACTCTCAGGAATCACATAGAATAAGTTTGGGGAATGGGAGCAAAGTTTCTGGCATGACTTATGTGTGGTTTATTCCAGAGGGTCTGACTGGAAGGGCATCATGAAGTCACTGTGATGTCAGCATTAGAAAATGAACCCTAATAGGACATAAAGGTTGGCACTATCGCCACTATTAGTTAATACATTAAAATGGCCACTAAATTCACTATTAGTTGTATGTTATTATAACAGTCATTGCCCTCCAACTTCGCACCTTAATAAGCTGATATTTATTGAAGTTTCTGTTGATCGGGAATTCACAAGTAGCCTGGCTAGGTATATCTAGATCACCATTTCTTACAAAGTTTCAGTAAAGGTAACAACTGAAGGCATGCTCAAGGGTGTAAGACTGTTCATACACCACTGTGGCCCATTCATACAAGAGGTGATCAAAGCATATGATAAATACTTAAATTAAAAAGTATTTATTACAGTAAAAGGCACATTACCATGACCATCTGAATGTATTCCTATTCAGGTGCACTTGTCCCATCATTGTTGACACTTTCTGAAGAAGTTCTGGAAGTCCTCTTTCATGAATGTTATTAGGAGGTATGATCAAACTGTCAGTCATCTAATGGAAACATAGGTTTATTAACACATTATGATGTGTCCTCATCCAGCTTAATCATTGGATCTGACACCATGCAATTTCTGGCTCTTGCCTAAAGTAAAAATGATCATGAATGTTTATAATGAGGTCAGTGTTTTGAATTACTTCAGGATATCTCAATTAAAGACACTCACAAAGGAGGACATTCAGAAATGCTTCAAAAAGTGCAAGAATTATGGGTTAAATGTATTCAAAATGGTAATGTGTCTTTTACTGTAGTAATTCTGTTTTAATTTAAACATAACACAGTGTAGTTTTCAACCACGGAGCATGCAGTTGTGACCTTTGCAGGTGTCAGAACTTTGTGTGGACTTCATCAAAGGGCTCTTTGAGAATTCCTTTCAACAGAGCAGCTGAAATCCCTAGAGAAAGTGATCTAAGATAGGTGAAGTTGGGAAATCACAATGCCTATTATGATACTACTAATCTCTGTTGGTTCATCAAAAAGAACAGTTTGTGTTTTCATTGTTTGATCATTTTTAATGCCTATATCTTGTAATCTGAACAATTATTTTGAAGACAACAATATGCAATATATTAGCCAGTGTTAATCTATTATTTTGTTCTGAAATTCTGTATCATTTTTGTACTTTTTTTTAGTTTTTGTTTGCTTAAAAAAAGATGTACTAATTTGAACACACGCAAGGTGAAATAACTATTAAGCTTCACTTTCTGAATAGGCCAGTGTCAGAGAATCAAGATATGCACATAATGTGAAATCATCACAGTCTCACAAACCAAGCCTAACAGCGATGGTTGTAACTGCTGAGCAGCTAAAATATATGTGGAGGTGAAGTAACATGTTTTCGTTAGGAGCCAGGTGAAGAAAGTGACAATGATTGAGAGTGCTATTTTGAGAGAAAGGCCATTCAATAGTAAGAAAAAAATATTATTTGGGCTGGGCAGGAGGAATGTTTGATCAGTGCAAAATGAAAATTTAAAAATGTTGCAAAAATAGAATTGAAGATTGATAGTCACCTTTTCTGGTATTCAATTATTGGTCTATTTCATTTATTGATCTTATCCCAGAATTGTAGAACCTTTATATTATATAGTTAATGAACTTTTATGCATCTGCATTTATTTAGACACCTTAAAAGATTTTCTTGTGTTGCCCTCACAAGAATAATACAACCTCACCTACACGTACAGCTTAGATTTGACATTCTAAACAAAGCTTACTTTTTTCTCGAAGTCATGTTATAATAGGAATGTTATATCATGTAAGATTTTGAAAAATATTGTCTATAAGTGAATATATTTAGAAGCTATCAAAGGTTATACCTGTTTTCATTTTTTAGTTTTTCTTCTAAGGTCAGAAGCAAAATTTGTTTGAAAAACTTCCAAGCCTGTAATAGTTGTAGAAGCGTAGTTGAAACTGTTCTACAATTCAATGAAAAGCTTTGATTTACAATTTCTTTGCTATGATGAGTGGAATCTACTGGGTGATTGCACTTATTTATTTACAGCGTCAGACATTGTCCTTGACTTCCTGGAAGAGCCATTCTTGGAGGGGAAAGTGGTTGAGCTTCTGTACCTCAAGAAACTGAAGTGTCAGATACGTATTTGCAATCACTGTGAACGGCAAATTGCCATAATTTGAGTGGACACTTCCAGAAGCTAGGCAGTAAGAACATGTTGCCAGCCAGTGTGTGACTGGCATTGAGGAACTTCCTGCTTAATAGATTGTGACAGTCATAGTTGGTAATTCACGGTGGTTAAGTTGTTGTGCACTGGCTATGGTTTTTTGTACCACATTGATTTTTTTGTACCACATTGTATCACGTAAATCTGTGATTGAGTAGAGTAATATAAAATGGAAAAGTGCACATTAGTTTGAAATCATATTAGGGACAGTATTTGGGAAGACAAGTTGTTTATCATTTAGTAACATAGATAACTGTTTAGTGTACTGCATATATTTGCATATGAGTTGATTTCTGTCTGGAATGACTGTGTGACTATCTGTCCTCTGAGACATTTGACAGTGAGTCACCTTTATTGACACCTACCATGTG
This sequence comes from Dolichotis patagonum, assembly GCA_004027295.1. Taxonomy (NCBI): domain Eukaryota; kingdom Metazoa; phylum Chordata; class Mammalia; order Rodentia; family Caviidae; genus Dolichotis; species Dolichotis patagonum. Next base: position 15,129 of record PVJX010018366.1, read on the forward strand.
GTGAGCACTCTATGGAGAGCTTGTCTAATGTTTCATCTAAAAGAATATTCAGCCTACCCTGAGCCCTTTTACTACAGAATGTATTAGGACTTCCCCTGATACACAGCAAGAGTCATAAGGTACTATGTCTATTTCAATTTCTGTCCCACCTACTGTTACAGCATTACAGTGTTGGATTTGTGTTCAGAACAGTAGGCTTTTTTCTTCAGCATGAGAAAAAGTGTCCTGGCAGCTTAGTAAACCCATCAATCTGGCTGTTGAAACATATATGTGTTGTCTGGGGAAAGTAGGATGGTTATTGATTTCTGAAATGAGTCATTACCTAACTTTCAGTAAGTGTACACCTTCAACATTTGTCTTACCAGAGTCATTAATTTTATCAAGATATTTCCAGTATATTCACAAATATAGTCACAGGTGTGATTGGCAGAAATGTACAGTTTGCCTACTTTAATGCCATGTATCTATTGCTCAAACTTATTAATTTGAATAGGTGTACTCTCTACCCCCGGGAAGACTCATAGGACACTTGCATACCAGCGTTGTAAGTATAAAATTCCTAGACATTTAAAAATTATGCAGATTCTTTAATTTTGACCTATTCAGTTAGCATTAATGATGGCAACTTATTTTTCTAGGCAGTAGTCTAGGCACTGAGGTATAAACATAAATAAAAGAATTTTTGAGGTCCACAAAATCATAGCTTAGTTAAGAAACATAAAATATAGTGGTTTCGTAAATCTATCATTTAATTAATAACACTTTTTGTTGCACATGACAGAAAATCTATCCCAAATAGCTTAAAGGAAAAGGAAACTGCAGTCATATCAAGAAGGCTTCCAGTTTTAAAACCATTAAAAGATTTTTTTAACAATCCAGTAGAGGTAAGATCATTATGGTTCATAGTGCTAAGTGCAGTGCCCAAGCAAAGTTCATACCATCAAGGTAGAGAGCAGGAAGGGATTTGTATTTTCTGGAGTTGTTTGAAAGGGTTGAAGAGGAGGAGAGATGTGTGACTGAGACTAGGAAGGAGAAAGAAGAAGGGAGTGTGACAGCCAGGCAGTCTTGGGGGCGGTAAAGACGTGCAAGAGGAAACACTATGTGTGCAAAACTCAGCTCATTAAAATACACTGGGATGTGCAAGAAGCTTGTTTTATTTTTTACAGTAAGGTGTGGGGAGTGGCACGGAAGGGCAGGATAAGAAGAATGAAAAGACTTCAGGGTGGAGAATTAAGCATGACCCAAGCTGTGAATGTACTCCCACGTCATTCAAAGCTGATCAGACATCATCCTTCCTTGTGAATGGCTTCCAACCTGCTTTATTTTCTCTAGTTCAGGGGTGTCTCTAGCATAGTTAATGAAATAAAGTAGAACTGAAAATACAGTCAATCATGTGTTTGTTGTAATGCATGCCTTTACATAACATTCTGTTTCCGGTTTATGATTTTGTGTCATTGGGTCGTGATATAAGATACATTTTCTATCTGAAATAAAGGTTACAAGCTGTGTTCTACATGCTGAGAGCTATTGAGTTATATTTAGAAAAACAGGCTGTCCCAATCAGATTGTTGATAAAGAAGGTCAACTCTCTAAATAAATACTGAAGAAAATTAATTGCATGAGAATGTATTACAGAAAGACATCAGGTTAGAAAATTGTTGGAGATTCTTGGTAAAGGACAAGAATTCCTGCTGGATTTGATGTGTTGCAGGGTGTTCTTATGAAGCCATTTCTAATGGCTTCTGTTTGTATATCAAGTGTAAGATCTTAGTTATGGGAACACCTGAGTCATAATTTCCATACTGCCAAAGAGAAGTGTAGACAGTGATAACTGGCAAGAAGTAGAGGGTGTAAACTACTTTAAAAGTTTTTCCTTTTATGAAATCATTCTCATCCTTACCATACTGGGCCACTGGGATGCCACAGTTGTATAACATATATCATTTTTAAATAACATACTACCTGTTACAAATTGATTATTTTCTAAAATTAGTTTTGTGGTTGGAAACAAAACGTCTCCCAAATGCTGCCCTTGTAGAAGTGAGTTTATCATGAAGATTCTGATCCCATCAATGGGTTAATGCATTGATGAATTCATAGTTGACTAGACTTTTGAGCATTGAGGCCCACTGGGAGAAAGTAGGTCTCTGGGGGTGGGCCTTTGATGGCATATCTTGTCCGCGTCCCTTCTTTTTTCTGACTTTTCCCCTCTGTGTTTCCTAATTACCGTAATAAAAGCTGCTTTCTTCCACGACACTGTTCTGTTACAACCTGTCTGGGTCGCCTCCATCCTAAGAATAACACAGCCAGTTGGCCATGGACTGAATCCTCGGAAACCATGAACAAAGACAAACCTTGTTTCCTGTCAGTTCTTATTGTAGGCATTTCGTCAGAGCAGTGAAAAGTGGACTAAAAAATTCTCAATTTGATATTGAAGATTATTAAC
>PVJX010018366.1:17674-36745 GCA_004027295.1 Dolichotis patagonum
TGGAGCTCATCTCTTATGTGCGTTGCATCCCAGCCCAGTTGCCCACTGTACTGCTCCTCTCCTCTCCTCTCCTCTCCTCTCCTCTCCTCTCCTCTCCTCTCCTCTCCTCTCCTCTCCTCTCCTCTCCTCCTCTCCTCATCTCATTTTGTAATTCATAATCTGTCCTTTCTGCTCATAACCTTCTGCTTTTCCACTGTCCTATCTTCAGGTACCTCTGTTCTTTGGTCTCGTCCTCTCACTCCTTAGATTCTGATGAAATACTGATTGCGGCTAAGGCATTGTCAGTGTTTTGAATCACAGTATTACCTCATCAGTTGGCCTTGTATCACTGCTGTTGTTGGCTGAGGTTAATAGTCTTGGCTGGATCAGGCTCAGGAGTAGCAGTCACTTGCCCCAGAAGTGCCACTTTATCCACAACACATATCTGAAAAGACAACTTGTTGACAGAGGGTTTGAAAGACTAGATGAAAACATCTGAGCTCATGTTTTAGGAAAAGAAAAGCATCTGGTATTCCCTCAGAGAATATAAGCACAGGAATACCAACTCCACTCTTCACCAGCCTCGTTCTGCTTGCCCCTGGCTGCTTCTGGGTTTCTCAGTGTGAGCACTTCCATTTCATCTTCTCCATCAGACATAATTTATGACACAAAGAATACTCTTGCCGGTAGGCCTTACAGTCTGTGGTGGTGTTCAGGTTATCTCCATCCTCCTTAGTGATTAATAGTTCATGCAGTGACACAGAAGGATTGTAGCCCAGCCAAGCTGTGTTCTTCTTCTTATTGTTCCTGCTTCTCTGAGCATGGAAGTAAAGCCATCATCCCTGTGTGTGACTTGTAAAGCAATCAACATTCAGATCCCAGCAGGCTGCCATAGCATCGTCCCCTGCTGTAGCAAATAGCAGTTGTGTCTCTGACTCCATGGTAGAGTCTAACATCTCACTCCCAGCTTCTCAGGTGGAATTGGCCATTTCTCACCTCTTGGCTTTGCCTGCTAGAGCCCTTGGAATTTCCGGCCCTGAGAACAGGTCAAGGCTGCTTCCTCCCATCCTTGCATAGTGCACTGCATACATTGTGCCAGATTCCATTTGCAAATTGCTCCTTTCAAATATCAAATTCCAGAAGCCTGTTTGATTGATGGTTGCACTTTACAATCTCAATACCTGGGGTGTATCATTATCAAAAGCCTTAGACTAGTGCTCGTATTTCTGAAAAGCACCTTTCTTCTGTTTAAATAAATCATTCAAGTACCATTGGAAAATGATCCTAATTCAAAGCACACTTTGCCTATGTTATGTTCTTTAGTAAACAACCGTTATTGATTTCACTCTAATAGTTCATACATTAACTCAACAAATATTTATTAACTGGATGCTGTATAGCAGATACTGAGCTGGGTGTGGGAAACTACACATAAATCAGGACAGATTGAGTTTCTGTCCTAATTGTATTTAATTTTGACAGTGATTAATTAATGCATTGTTTATGTTATGATAAGCAGTAATTTTACACTTCTCTTTTAGAGGTAAGAAGCAAGGCTAGATATATATTTTTGGTGTATAGAGCACACCTGAGTAAGAGTAGTGCCATGCTTTCTCCTAGTAGTGACATGTTAGTCACAAACCCAGAACTGCAATTTGGGTGGTCTCAGTGATTATTCCACAGGTATATGTTAGTGTTCATGTCACTTATTGTACTAATGCATGCATTCTTCACATCCTGATATTACAAAAAAGAGAGGTTTATGCTTATTCTTACACATATGTTGCTTGTGGGGCAGAAGATTATACAAATCAAATATCTTGCAAATATTAAATTTTCATAAAATTAAACTGCTTATATTTTATGTATATATTTTAAGGGACAAAATTGAAACATTCTCTTGTTCTATTATTAATGTCATGTAAGATGATGACAGATTATGAAAGTGATGCCGACTACTGGAAATTAAACCAAAATTCAGGTAATATTTTTGTGTTTTGGAGCATAGGATCAAGAGCAGGGAGGATACGGCCTTGAAGAGGGTATATATTACTGATCTTTCCCACTTCTGGGATGAAATACCTACTCTTCCCACAATTGAAAAGAGGAAATGGTTTGACTCATGGTTTCAGAGGATTCATGGTTGGTTGTCTCCATGACAGAAAATGATAGCAGAGGACATAAAGGAGCAAAATGCTTGATTTGTGAAAGCCTGGAAGCCCAGCACAGGAACAGAGCCAGGGAGGAAGGGGCCAGGGACCAATTGTGGACCTCAAGTCTCAGCAGCAAGACCCACCCAGAAACACCTAGAAATGTGCTTTACTAATCTCCTAGATATTCTTGAGCCAATCAAATTAACAATTAAGCTTAACTGCCACAAATTGGAAATACTTTCCTTCATCTGCATGAGAGAAGGAAATGATATTTGTTATATTCATACCACTGTAGTGAGCCCCAGTCTCCTACCTGGTGTTACTGCACATGGTGGAAAGAAGGAAGGAACGAAGGGAAAGAGAGAGAGGGAGAGCAAGAGACAAATAGCAGTACAGCAGGATTGGGAAGACGAGTTGTTCCTGAGGAACAAAAGGCCATGAGGCAGCCAGAACCTTGGCATGTATTGGTTGAGGCGGGGATTATCAGATGACTCAGAGGGCACTGAAGATTTTAAGCTAATGAGGATCTTGCTCTGGAGCATCGTGGGTTTTGGTCTGGGTCTTAGTTTTAGTCTTAGTTTTAGTAGGTGAGAGAGCTTGGCCTACCCCTAATGAGATAATGAGAAATCTCAAAAAATCCCAAGCCTCTATAAAAGTAGTCATGGTGAATTTGTGGCACCCAACAATTATGCTTGTTTGGTGGGTAAAGTCCTGAAAAATACTGTTCGAGATTCTGGAATTGAAATCCTCAGTTGAAGGTAAAGAAAGAAGGATGAGGATGTTTACAAAGTAAGGATCCTGGCTCCCTGCTGAGTCTCTCAGATAAACTTCTAAATTGCTCAAGTTCATACAGTGTATCAAGGGTTACAGCTAGTCTGCTCAGGAGATATATATGTATCCTGAAATCATTTCCCCATGGTTTTGATGACCAAGCATCCCAATCAAGGTGCCATCAGGACATGTTTTGCTAATGTGTGGCTGGTGATTTGTGGTTGTGTCTCCATGAGGATTTCATTGGCCCTGTGTGCAGCGGGGAGTGAGATCTCCGCTGTGTCTTCTTACCTTCTGACCTGTTTCATGTCAGCTCCCTCCCTGGGGGCGCCAGCTCTAGGTCACACTGGGAATTAGTGCTGAATTCCGTTTGTGAATCTGAGGAGACATGATTGATTGTCTCCTCTGCTCATCCACATGTGGACACTGAATGGCACAACCTGGCCCTAAGGCACTGGGTTTTGTTATTTTATAGACAAGGTGGCTTTTAGAGCCAAATTCTGCTAGCATGGACCCACCCCAAATCCAGGGCCATCTTCTGTCACTACTGGCTCTTTTCCTCATGTGAAAAATGAGTCTGTCTATCCATCCCCTCCGGGTACTTGTGGATTGTAATTCTCTTATGTGTAGAAAGATGTTTTGCATAGGCACTGTGTGGTTATATGAAGAATATTCTGTAAATACAAACGAATCTGTTAGAGGTGTCCACTACCCTTATGGATAAGGCAAAATCAAAGCAATGCATTTTGTTGTCAAGTTGATCAAAGCGTAATGAATAGAGCTGAGAGAATGGCAAGGGTCACTGTGGGCAGCAGAGTGGGGAGATGACTCTCTCCTGAGGCCCCTGATGGGTAGATCTGTTGCACCTGCTTTGCAGCAGGATAACGTGGCTATCAGAAGTCTGAAAAATAAATATATTCTCATTCCATTTATTATACGTCTAAGAATTTGTCTACTGAAAACATCACAAATTAAAGAATGATATCAAAATTTCAAGTAAGAAGTAGGTAAATGTTGATGTTTTCAGATTATTGAATACTAAGTGTTAATCATACAATTAAATTATAGAATACTTTCTATTGATATAAGAAAATAATTATTCAGAAGATACTGCTGAGCACTGAAATTTTTTCAAAAGTATTAGATTAGCTTTTTTATGTTAAATGATTATATAGAATAAGTTACATCAGAAAAAAATAAATTACCCAAACCGCAGTCAAAGGAAATACATTTTTCTGGGATGGAAGAAGTACTGATTGATGACTACTCTTCCTTTGATTGCCTGTTTATTCCTCTGTGTTTTCCAGATTTCTTGGGCTTAGCTCAAATTAAATACTAATTTTTTATGGATTTAGCTCTTACTGAGATGAATGTACTTGGCCACATTACCCCAAAGTCTGGAGGCTTAGAACTTTTTACACTTATCCTGAGGAATACCAGGCTGGGATGTGGCAGGGCTGTGGTACATTTCCTTTGTCTTTCTGTGTGTTGTGAGCTAAGAAGAAATTGGAAGGCTTTGGTCTTTGCTGTCCAGACATAGTGATGACCAGTGGTTAAATTAAATCTGGATTTTAAAAATTATAAACCACAGAAAATATTCCAACTCATTTGCATCCGGGGATGGATATCACCGCCATGGCCTTGACTCTGCGTAGTGGAATAAGTCTTGGGGATTTCACGTGTCTTTCTGTTCTTGCTGAAGGGGGATAAGAGAATTGGAAGATAAAGAGGTCTAAATCTTCTTTACCCTTTTTAGGTCAAATTTGTGAAGTGCCTAAAGGGAAACTTTTTCTATTCCTCTTAAAGCCCATATTTTATTATGACAGGTCGCTGTCATACTTTTAAAAGTCCTATTTTATAAAATTAGTTGGGAGGCTGGCATTTAGGAGGCCATGCAGATTATGGGAATGAGGCTGCCCCATCAGAGGGCACTGAAATGGGAGTAACAGGGCAAAAAACTCGAGTCCCTGACCCACTTATATTACGTGGGAACTGTGAAACCATAGACAGTTTCTTAGTCAAAACATTGGTTGATGGTAATACTGTACCAGCCCAGAATCTGAATTAACATGGGCTGAGTAAAATTCAGAGCACAAACATTAGCATAATAGTGTAAGCTGGGTGACACCCCTGTCTTGGGTAAGGTGCTCCTATGTGGCATCCCGGTTGGAAGCCACTGAGTTGGATATAGATGGAAAAGCAGGGCTCAGAAGGTCTGTCACTGATGGGGTTGACCGTGCACACACATTTTCCTTTCTGCCCCTTCTAACTCTCAAACCTCTCTTAATTGAAACATCACAGGTCTCACCTACTTCACCTGGCACAATATTTGTTGACCTGTATGTCCACCTTCTGAAAAATTAAAGAAACTTGATCAAAGCAGAAGCCACACATAAAAGCAAGGAAAATACACAAATATACTTGACCACGGTCTTCCCAAACCCACCATCATCAGTATCTGACTTTCATCTGTTAGTGTCCATCCCCTCAATACTTCGATCATTTTTGGCAAATCGTATTTCATTTGATCCTTACTCTTTGCTTGAGTTGTGTTTTCTTATTTTCTCAAACATTCTTACATAATCTGTAACAGATTCATTTCCCCAATGTTATTCTAAATGCCTCTGGTGATATATATAAAACTTACTTTAAACAATAAAAACAAATCAAAAGTTAGTTGGAATGTTCAATGAAAGACTTGAATGACAATTTTTTCTCTTACATATTTTAAGTAAAATAGTGTAACTGAGATTCTTTTTGCTTGCATATGTTTATTTCTGAATGATAATATTTAACTAAATGACTATTAACATAGAGTAATGGCTGCTTTCAGAATTCTGTCACCCATGAAGCTCACATAATGAAACAGGAAATATTGTTTAGTCATCACACACGTTCCTAGGTAGACATGTAAAACAGTTGCTATAGGCATGAAAATGTTTCTTTTTTGTTTTTTTGCTTCCAGTCTTTTATCGAGATTGTGTTCCGTAGTGCCTTAGTATAGTTGCCCTCAGTTAACTGTTTCTCACTCTGTTGAGGATCATTGCTAGATGATGTAGGTACCAAATGTCATGATTCCCTCAGATATTTATATCATAGTTCAGAAGGTTGAGAAGTCCGAGGTTAAGGCACTGGCAGTTTCTGTGAAGACAGTAAACATGTGAAGAAGGTAAATATTTGTGAGTGGACTAGTTATTTTATTGTATTTGATAGGACCAGTTAAGCTTCTCATGCTAACTCAGAAATCTCATTAGTTGGTGGTAAACTGTTGATTATGATGTCATATAACTTCCTTACGAAGAGGAATATCTAGCAGGTTTTCTTGTATGTTGGAAATGACAAAGTCCTGTGACAGAGTCCCTTGAAGACCTGGTCTTGGTTTACAAAAGGCCCCTTCTGGTGGTGTCCTCACAAATGGAACATCTCTGCTGAACCTCTTTCATGAGAGCACTGGTCCAGGTGTAAGTACTCCTTCTGTGGCCTGACCACTCCTCCGATCCCCACTCCTAACACCTTCACCCGGGGGTGGTGAGATGACAGTGTATGCATCTGAGTCTGAAAGACATTGCAACAGAGCAAAGTGATTTGGGGAGTTTCTTTTTAAGCTGTGTACATGCTCATATATGCATTTGGAGATAGTGTGATACAAGGTTTCTGCTTTTTTTTTTCCCCTAAGTAAAGCAAGACAAAATAAATGGTAGAAAATGAGCCTTCACAGTTTAAGGTGTTTTGTTGTTGTTGCTGTTTTTACTGAATGTCTTAGAGAAAGAACTCAGTAAGTATCTGCAGGATGGACTGGTTATTTTACTGTATTTTACAGTACCAATGAAGCTTCTCGTGTTAATTCAGAAATCTCATGAATTGTTGGTAAACTATTGATTGTGACATCGTATAGCTTCCTTACAAAGATGAGTATCTAGTAGATTTTCTTTTAAATCAGAAATGACAAAAGACAATAAATTTGCCTAAAATAGATACAAATTGGGAGGTGGAGTAGTTTCTTGGACCCAATATTTCTTATTTTTTTAAATTTTTATTTAAAGAGAAAAAACATAACAGAAAAAAAGGGTAGCAACAATACAGAATTCCAAGGAAAAAAGAAAAGAACAAAAAAACACTAAGAAATCATTACAAACTGTCTTCTGGGAAATAGTTGTTCAAGTTACAAAACTGAAACATACAAAGTACACATTCAAACAATGAGACTGTTAACAGTTCTGCTCCATGATCTAACAAAAATAGTAATATGGTTATCCATCTTACACACTTAAACATACATGCAATTATATCCTTTAGAGCACTTTCTTTTCCTCTTTTTTACAGTAGCAATTACACATTTTGGGTTTTATTACTCCTACATTTTTTGTTACTTTTTACACTAGAGACACAATGTGATATTTATAAATATGATTCTTATTTATTTCACTAATTGGGATAGTCTCAAGTTGTCTCCATTTACCTACCAAGGCCTTAAGATCATCCTTTTAATAGCTGAGTAATATTCCGTTGTGTAAAAATACCACATCTTTTTCATCACACTCTGCGGCTCATGGTCATCTTGGTTGTTTCCAACATTTAGCTATTACAAATTGTGCTGTTATGAACATGGGTGCACATATGTCACTGTGATATGAACTTTTCAGTTTTCCTGGGAAAATACCCAGGAGGGGAATAGCTGGGTTGAATGGAACTTCCAATCATAGTCTGCTGAGAATTCTCCATCTCTTTACTCTTGTATATCATTTCCTTCTCATTGTTTCCCCCACGTATCTCAAAGAGAAAGCACACAGGTGAGGCTGTGCGATCTCGTATTTGGTTGGGTTGACATGAGGAGAAAGTATTCTCTCTGTTTGCGTTTTTCTCCTTTGAGAATTATGTCCTATCCTATTTTTATAGTTCAAAACCTCCATCTTTCCAATGTTTTCCATGGAGTTGTCAAATAATTTGCTTGTGATGGTGACATCCAGTTGCACTGAGCCTGTCCTCTTGTGTTTTAGGAGCTATGCCTGTCCCAGACCAGCCTCCGTCGGCCTCCGAGAAGACCAGCTCTCTGAGCCCCGGCCTAAACACCTCCAACGGAGATGGCTCTGAAACGGAAACCACCTCGGCCATCCTTGCCTCAGTCAAAGAACAGGTAGAAATATTCCATTTTTATGATTTATGTATGAGGACATTCAAAGAGTTACCTTTGCAGATGAATAATTAGGATTAAATTGTTAGAAGAATATCATAACTTTCTAGCAAAATGGTGTTCATTATACAAATAATATTAAAATATGGTTAGAGTTGCTTTGACTTCATATTATTATTCTTGATTTAGATAGCTTACTTTGCAAAAAAATATTCCATAGAGAGAAAATACCTTTCCTCATAAGTGAAGTTTTAATAGATCTGTTGATAACATGATGATATTCTTAAATGTATGAAGCTAAGTTGGTGTCCTTTAGAAAATATGAAGTCAAATAAGTTGCCTGCATTTTGTCCAGAAGACTAAAAAATTGGTGTGAGTTGACAGGAACTGAATGTCACGTTAGTGACAGTAAGTGAATATCACATTCAGTCAAGGTAAACTGATCTTGCCAGTGTTTCTGAGATAGATCTAGAAGAAAACATCCCAGAACTTTCCTTCTTTAATTAAAGGTTGATGTCCTCTCAATACCATTTGCCCTAAAAAATGGACAAGCAAATAAGGATTGAATCTGAGATTTTAAAGAAATTATTTGATGAAACTCATGCTTCTTTTTATTCATGGACACTTTTTTTTTTGATAGTACTAAGGATTGATCTCAGAACCTCACACTTCCAGGCAGGTGCTATGCCACTGAGCTATACCCCCGACCCCTCATGCTTTTATATAAAAAGTGGCAGATTAATTTTAAAAAGCATCCAAGATACTATAATTTTCTCTTTCTGAGCACGTGTGAAATTTTTAATTATAAAAGGCCCTGATTGGTTTTTACATTGCCATTCATTTGTGAGATAATTTTAAGTTTAATGTTAATGAACCTGGTATAGCATATGCCACATAACAATATTTTGGTCTGTATGTATGACCATGGTCCCATGCAATGATATTTCCTAGACATTTGAGTTTGTGTAAGCCGACTGTGCTGTTCATTAAGCTAATGCTACACTTCTCAAATGTATTCCTATTATTAAGTAGCACAAAAAGCACTTTTAATTGACATGTAACATTTGAACTTTCTTGTGGGGTACAGTATTGCAATTTGAAATGTGTAGTATATAATCTATAATGATAAAAATCAGGGTAATTAGCCTTTCAATTATGATTATCATATATATGTATTGAAAACCTTCTAAGTCTTCTCTTCTAATTCTTTTGAAATGTATAGGACATTTTAATAGACATTAATTATCCTGTCAGGCTGTAGAACATTAGCACTAGTTCATTTGTGTATATTTTGATACCGATGATCTAACCTCTAAGGGACTCAGCATCTAGAAGAAAATTAAAAGTTGTTAACTCACAACTTATGGAAATACATCTCAGTAGGAAGCCAGTGGGACTCTAAAATGGAATTGGTGAACGTGTTTGGAGAAACATTGTGAAAATACTCATATAGGCCAATGGTGAGGCAGGCTTTAAAAAAAGTGAGACACTCAGAAGTCATTGCAAAGTGGTTGATACATTTTTAGTGTGAAAACTAACATTAATAGTAAAATAAAATTAGACACTGAAAAATAAAAAGATAAGCTGAGACAAAATACATGCCACACATATAACAGTGTTAATAAAATTAACAAAAGGCATTGTTTGTAATGCTAATGCGAAAAAATAGAAAATTAGGTGGAGGATATATACAGGGAATTTATAAAAGAAAAGTGCAAACAGTATGGTTTTATGGAAATAGTTTTCACTTACCTATACTCATCTTAGACATTTAATTTTACATGAAAATAAAATTTTTTTTTCGTGTACCAAGTAGATAAAAGTCAGAAAAAGAATGTGTATTGTATGGCAGCTCATGGTTAATGTTAAGAGAAATCTGTGTTCTTTTCCATTTCAGTTGAGAATGGGAAAAGCTGTAGTATTTTTCCCCTTTCTGTTTCCTTTTCCCTTCCCCTACCTCTTCTTCTTCTCTTTCTTTTCTTATTGCTGGAAATGAAACTAAGATCCTCATGCTTCACCAAGGAGTCACATGCCTATCACTGTTACAGGTTTTCCCCCTTTGGCCACAGAATCTTCTCCTATCAATTAACTGTTGAAATGTCTAATTGCAGAGGACCACCTAGAGGATTCTGCTTGAAAGAAGAGCAGTTATCTCCATTTTGGCTAAACCTGGCCCTACTTCCACATACTGACACATGCAGAGCTGACTAGGACTTTTCCTTATGCATTCATTCTTTCTTACTTTCTTTTCCTGGGAATCAAACTCATTTTCCTTATCCTTTCAACTGGCTTTAAGCAGTGTACATTGGTGTAGCCAAGGTGCTGATACAGAGTCTTTGAAGCCAGGCAACAGGTCAGTGTTTCTGTGGCCCAGAGCTCCCAAAACACATGCATGAGCTGGGCGCGATGTGGGGGGTGGGGCAACTGCACGCTGTCCACTGGGCTGGAGCCCTGAGATAAAGGCCATGACTTCCCAGGGCATACAAGAGGACACAGCAGGGCTGAAGCCCTGACCCCAGAGCATTAGCTAGCACCTCGGATTACTCCTTCTGCGTACCCTTCTCTCTGCATACTGCAGAGGTGATCTGGGGCTTCCTAGCGAGTCCAGCTCACAGCACCCAGTGTTTCCTGCTGCTCTCACAGTCACTCTCCTCCAGCCACTCCCTTCTTCATGCATGAATACAGTCTGGTGTCCGGCTGGGGGCTAGGCCTTTGTTTGGGTTAATCATCACCCCAGCTGGATTTAGAGCCTCTTGGCTCCCCACAACTATATATATGTCGTAGTGTCTTTATTCTCACCATGGGTTGCACTGGAAGTGGTAAATTGGAATGAACTCACTAGAATTCCAATAACTTTTCCAGTAACTTCTCCAATGGGATTACAAATATAAACTTCTTGGACTGCAACAAGGACTTTTAGTCTTAAATCAGTCTTAAGCTTTGCTTCTTCTTCTTCTTTTTTTTTTTTTTTCTTGGCTGAAGTATAGACTATTATCTATGGAGTTGTTCCTGTGAAATAATAGCTGACATTAAGACAAACTGCCTTTGGAAGCTTATGTCATCTATGATTCTTAATAATTATATGCACACTATATCTGTAAATCTTTTCCCTTAAAACACAGCTATTTTCTTGCTCTCTTCAGGTACTCATAAGAACTAGTTTTCTTAAGTAGATGTTCTATTTATTAATTTAGGGTAAAAATACCCTAAATACAAGTTCTATTTATTAATTTCTAGTTGAAGATCTTTATGGTTTTACCTGTGTCCTACTCTGGTCCTACCTTTGTAGAAGTCATTTATGCTGGGGGAAAATAATTATTTTCAATAACAAGAATATATCTGAGCTGTTGAATAGTAAGTTATATCATTCAGTAAACAAACCCAGCATCTAATTACTCAAGAGCAATGCACATGTGAGGAAAACTCAATCAAATAGTGTTCATCAGGCTAAGTTGTTATTGAGACTAGGAGCACAGGTTCTTAGGCAGATAGTTAGCAGTGTAGAAATAAATAGTAGTTCACAGCTGTACACTTTAAGCCAGTGGTGGCAGATCTATGACACACATGCCACTGTGGGCTCTTCAGCTAAATGCTCTAGGATGTTCACCATCACTGCCTTCAGCCATGGAATGCATCCTAAGCACCTTCGTGGCACGACAGGGATATTTGTAAACTGAGTAGTAGAACACAGCCATCAGGTATTGCTTGCCACCAAGGCGTCCATTGATTTTTCTCTTTGTTCTAATTCCCTACCTTGATTGCTTTTTAACTGGTGAACTTTACGTAAGTTTCCTTTGCAGGTAAGTAGAGCCATGATGTGTGTTGCGTTCCATGGGTGATTTTCTCTGTTTCAAATGCAATTGTCGCATTTCCAGCAGTGCTGCAGGCCCCCATCTGGTGGGGTTTGAACAGAGCTCCTAATCGCTATCTCCTCTCCTGTAACTGAGTGTCCCTTGCCCAAAGAGGCGGGGAAGATGGAGGTTGGGCATGTGTGCTCCAGTTGCGAATCTGGATAAACAGAAGAGTCCACTGATACTCATTCATTGCAATGAGAAACCAGCAGTGAAAGGGGAGAGAGAGAGTCAGAAGATTCTTCTGACTGTGGAAGGTAGATTTGTGATGATCACTGTGACCTATGAAATGAAGCACTAATGGTATTTGAGAGAGATAAGATAGTTGAAAGAGGATGGTCCCTGAGATGACAGTGAATGGTGTCCAGTGCACAGGTGGAATGAGCACAATTTGTCCCTTCAGGGAGGACTGAGACCAAGCACCTGATGTCCAAACAAGCTGGCTGTGGTTCCTACAAGGATGTTTGGTTTCTCTTCTGTGGTCATCACAGGGCCCCAGTTATTGTGTCTGACTTCAAGCCTCTGCAGTTTGTGGAGAGCTGATCTCAGCCTGGTGTAGAAAGAGAGAAAGAGAGGGGCAAGGGTGAAATTGCAATGCTGGGTATTGGAATCACCCATCCACATGGATCTAAATGACAAGAGAGGTGGCGAGGACAGGACATCCATCCAGTGAGAACAGAGGCGATTGGTGGTGTAAGTTTGCAAATTTTAAACGAGGGTTGGAAAGTAACTGCTGATGGTCTTGACCCAGGCTGAGATCCTGCAAAATGAGGAAATCAAACCAAGGAGAGAGGTCAGCTCTGATGGTGGCGTGAGGTGGGAACATGGACAGGAGATGGAGAAAGCCAGAGCCAGCTCAAACCACTGACCGGAAGGCAGGAGAGTGGCCTTTGCCCCTTGGCTGCAGGAAGTGGAGACATTTTTCTTGCAGTTTGCCTACGGGCAATGGTCCTAATCTTCATTTTTTAAAAAAATTTGAAGTTTAATGTTAGTGGATTCTCTTACGCTATAATTTATATCTGCATACCTTTAATAATGAATACATTACATAGAAAATGTCTAGGTACATAGTGTTCTGTACAGATGAACCATTTATTTTAAATTTATTCAGTAGTGTTTGTCAAGTTTCTGTGGACATATAAGGAAAGTTTGGGGTAATTTTCAAATGCTTAACTTTGGAGTTAAAAATATAAGACAAGCATCTGGAAACTATTTTGGAATATAAAATGATATCTGTAGGGAAAAAAATCATTCCTTAAAATGGTGAGTATTTATAACTCCAGGTGCTTTGTTGCTATACTAATTTTTTCTTATTCTTAAAATTCAACAAGCATTGTAAATAATAAGGGTTTAGATGATAGTAAGAAAAATTGTTCTCTTGAGTTTTAGTCATGTTTGCTATACTATTTAATGTAAAAAAAATTAAAAATAAAGGCATTTCTATCATGAAGAAATCCAAAGCATTAATTTTCTTACATTGCATTAGGTTGCATTAGGTTATGCAAAGGCATTAAAAAAGAATTTTTAAAAATTCATTTTATGTCAAATTTAAAGTTATCTCTTTCACTGACTCCTATGATAACATCCCTTATTTTACATTTAATTTCTGTGTTTGTAAGTTTAAGGTTTTTTTTAGCTCTGTATAACAAGAACACTATTTAGGAGGATTCATCACATAATCCTTTTAATTAATATTCTTATAGTGCTATATGTCTTTGAAAAATCTTCAACACTATTTATGTTACAATAACATGCAACAATAGCTTCTGATAACACAATGCGGAGTATGACCTATAAATATTAATCAGTTTCCAAACTGTTTTGGAAAGGGATTATAGGAAAGTAATGATGGAATTATCATCCATGAAGAAAAGGAAATTAAAACACCTTTGAGAAAGGTCAAGAAGATACAGGATTATCTGAAAGACCAGTGAACTTTAGATTCATTTAGTTAGAAAAGGTAAGAACGGAACACACTATAGGGCTACCAGTTGGACTTTGTCACTTTTTAATAAAAATCAAATGAGAATTGCTTGATGGATGATTTATAATTTTATTTCTTGTTTCAAGCCAAGTATGGATTGAGAATGTAAAACAAAAGCATGATTTCTCCCTGATTTTCATTGCTGGAACCCTGGGTTTATTAGTAGGATTGTCTCTTTTAAGGTGTGTATGGAGGCAGAGGTCCCGATCTGAGAGCTTGCACAATTGTGTCCGGGTCATGGATAGTTAGCAGCAGAGCAGAGATGCCCAGAGCCATCAAGAAAGCCTGAGGAATGCGCAGGGCAGGGGATGATGGTGAGGCTGGAGGTGGTGGGCGGTGAGCCTGCAGTTCTGGCATTCTGTGTGTAAAACAAAGGGATGTGCTCCTGGCATGACGCTGATAGATCTTGCTGGATTTGAAGTGAATTTATTTCCTTATCTTAAGCATCAAAAAAATCAAAACCGGAGATCAAGGGAAAATAGGGTAATAAACCACTGTTATTGTCTAGGGAGTTACTGCAAAGGCTTCCCTTTGTGGAAGAGTAACACTGGAAACACGCATTCCTCATTTCTCTCCCAGTGTTCTACTTCTTGCTGCTTTATTTGTATGAAATCCTTTTCTGTAAGTTTATTTTTAACCTGGAACCTTAAAACTTAATTTCCGCTTAAAATTTTAGAACACCCCATTTTCGCAGGCCACTTGTATACTAGTGCCTCTTTTCAAAATCGCCAAATTCCAGGCTAACAATGAACTGATTTGATTGGCTTCTGCTGTGTTCCCTTTAGTTGAAAGAGTCCCAGAACCCTTTCTAGGGAAAAGAAGTGGCTACATTTTTGGGTGCTGGAGGAGACCAGAGTCTTTATTTAGTAGGTAGCGTTCTGTGACTTGACAGTGTAACACGTCTCATGCTTCTTTCATATTAATCATTAGAATTTGCTGTTAAATATTCATCTGTGAAATCACATTGAATATTTTAAATGTGATGTTTTAGTAATTTTTATGAATTTTTCATTATACGGCTAATAGATGAACATTGTGGAAAAGTTGTAACATCAGACAGGGAAAAAAGTGAAAATTTTAGATAATATACTACACCCAGAGCTATCTATAAATATTTCCTTCGAGGATTTTTAAATGCATATATGAGCGTTTAAACATATTATTTATTTGCTTTATAGCAATACATCTTTATATATTTAATATTATATCTGAAGTATTTTTTATAAAGTTGAGTATTATTTTAAACATTTTTCCACTAATATATAATAGAGCCACTGTAATTTCTTTAATATTATAATTTTGCTTTTACTACCTTTTTTGATCTTTTAGGTTGATTCAGTTTTCTCAGCATGAAAATAAAATAACATGTCATTCTTCTCTGTACATAAATCACTGGGTCTGCTTTGACAGAGGCTGCCTGGAGCAAAGTTTTGAAAAAAAGTTTACTGACACTTACAGACTCACTGGGAAAATGTGTCATAATTAATTACTGATAAGTACCTCAGGCCAGGCAACAAAGTAAGAGCTCTTGGAGTGTAATAGTCATGCCTTGTGCGTGGTTTGCACAGAGTGGGAAATTAACTAATAGAACACTGGAGAGAGTTAGTATGGAAGGCTTTTATTATTCAGAGAAAATGAGCCAAATTATTCAAAATTAGGAACTTTTTAATGCACACAAAAATTTGGTAGTAATAGTCAAAATAAACACAAGAATTATTGTAGAAGAAGAAAACAGTATTGAACAGTATCTCAAAATAAATTTTTAAAAGGCATATACTGAATTTTTAAAAAGTTAAATGCTTCATAGTTCCTTTTATATGTGAAACATTTAATAATTTATATAACTAAACAATGACTTTTCTTTAGAATTATTTTCTTCAGTATTTTTTGTTTATGATCAAAGAATTGATTTTAAAGTAATGTATATTGTTTGTCTACCAAAACCTATATAGGAACTTACTAAAGAAAGACAAAATTAGGGGGCTGTCACAGCACCTGCCTGACAAACACGAGATTGTGAGTTTGATTTGTGGTACCCCGCAGCCCCCAAAAAGGAAAGAAATGTGGCATTAGATGGTTCTGTTCTGAATCCAGTGCTTTTCCCCACTGTTCTATGCTGTCGCACAATTGAGATACAGTAATTGATTATAATAGATTGTCTAGTATTCCTTCCAAGACAGAAATAAATTTCATCCTTGCCTTTATGATTCTCATTTGCTAGGGAAAGGGAGGGGGGAAATACATGGACTTCATCAGGGCTATGTTTTAGGAATCCAAAGGGATCATTAAGGAGAATCTAAACACAAATTCCAAGAGCGTCTGCCCCTCACTGTTGGTTAAATGCCTACAGAGGGGAAGTGACCCTGAGGGGAAGATGGGTGATGGAACACAGTTCTGCTTGAGTCCAGGAGTCCGGCGTCATCTCTAGCATGCATTAGTGACATAGGTAAACATGCCCCAGGCGGCCCATCGATCACATTCAAGTTGCTGTCACTTGTCTGCCACCATAAAAGGCACGTGTGTGCGGGTTCATGCCCTTGGCTCTAAGTGAGCCCAGGGCCACAGAAAAGTAAAGATCACATTCTCCCTTTTCATCCATGACGGATTCTGACTTTCACATTCTCCTCATGGCTCAGGAAAGAAGTAGACCACTTGCCTAATTACTGTTAGAAAGAATGACTCAATGTCAACGACTGAAATGAAAGTCACTTTTGACAGGCGATCTTCAGCACACAGGCAGCCAATACCAGGTGACTCTGGTCACTAAGTCAGTAATTTAGCTTGGGCTGGGGATTTAGCTCAATGGCTTAAGTGCCTGCCTAGCAAGCACAAGGTCATGAGTTCAATCCCCAATAACAGAAAAAAAAAAGAAAGAAATAATTTAGCTGTGTGGGGACGCGTTTTGTGACTTCCATATCCTGGAAGGTCTTCTGGGTGAAGTAGCTGTACTTAAATTAAAAATTACGATGATGTCAAAGTCAACCTAAGGTTATTTCATCGTTCAGGCAGTCACAGAGTGTTTCACGCCCAATCTTGATGGTGCCATCACTTGTCTTGGGGAAGGAGGACCCTGGGATAGTAACCAAAGGTGTCTAAGTCTTTGAGTTGATCAAAGCATTTTAGGTACAATGGTAGCCCTGTTTTCTGATGTCTGCACCCAGCACATCCACAAAGGAGGAAAAGGCCTCTGTCCCAACAAAAAGATCAACTTGTCCTGAGCCCACCTACCAGTCAAAGCAAACTCTGTCAATAAATAATACTGCACACTCCAAGTACTTGTCAGAGACCTGAAATTGCCTGCTATCGACCTCCTGTCCAGAGCCACAGGCAATTTATTTTTAAAATTAATGATCCAGACTGTAAATATTCCCTCTTTGGGGAGCTCTGCTCATATTGGGAGCAGCACCTTCAGCCTCCATGGAAATCCTCTACACCCTCTTGCCTGGGGCAGTAAAACGATGACTCCGCCTTCAGGGAGACGGCAGATAATGAGTGGTCATACTGGAAGTTTCTCTAGATTCTCTGAAAGGCTGGTATTGAACACTTTTCCTGCATTATGAGCAATTGAATCTATGTCAGTGACACCTTATGTCCCATCATTGATGGTAAGAACAGTTAAGAACAATCGCAAGGTCCTCTTTTGTGATGAATACCCAAGCTTGCTAGCTAACTTATGGAAGGGGGTTTGGCCACCTCTCCCCTTCTTCCTGGTGGTCTCCTAGCTGCAGAGAAGTTCTGGGCATGGAGGAGCTGTGAGCTGTGCTGGTACTGAGGGCCTGAAGTCAGGGACAAACCCAGCCTGTTTTACTGTTCTGTTCAAACTCAGGGTGATGCTGTGTGGAAGGGTGATAAACACCCTTGGCTAAGTTAGGCTCTTGTGACCATTGTCATGCTAATCACGTCCTTTCTTCTTGTTCTTGTGGTTTTCTAGATAGAAGTCTACAACTTAGGCTGCCCACATAATATTTCAAAATCAGCTCCTTTACTCTGATAAATCCCAGACCCCAGAGTTACCATTTCCTCCATAACCAACCTCAATTCACACTCTTTAATCAGGTGGAATGAGATGTGTCTTCAGTTTATGAGGTTTACTAATTTAAATGTATTCTTCATTGATAAAAACAGGTTTTTCTTTTCTCAGATAAGACTGTGTGCTTCATTTACATTAAAAGAAAAAAAATCCCACCTCATTGGTTATCAGTTAGCAACTTCACACATCAAGCATACAAATATGCTGTTATTTTTATTTATATTCAGTTATGCCAAGCATATTGTATTTGTTGAATATCTCTTCCAATGATTTCTAGCTATTCTTTGAAAAATATACTTTTTCTGCATTGCAGAGTATTCCAGTTAATTGTCTTAAATGATTGTCTTTAGTTGCTTTTGTGTTTGGAGAATTTTTTATATATTTATGCTTGATAAAATTTGTAACGTTGTTACATTAAAATGTCCTAATTATAACACATTTTTAGAATAATTTTCCTTTGTTTGCTACTTATATGTTTGTTTAATGATAGTGTAGTTTATGTGTGGGCTATTTTTATTGTTGACTTTTTTATGTTTATGCACAAGGTTTGTTTTATGCACATCTATGGGTGACCCTGGATCACCCCAAAAGCTTACATTCGCAGCTTTCTATTGGGGCATTTCTAGGCTTCACTGTAGATTAATGGTTATAGAATATTCCCAAAACGGCTAAAAGGATGTCTGTTGAAACTTTATAAGCACTGTTGTGGAAAATCTCTTATAATATCCCTGGCTCTTTTAAGGGGTTAAATTTTCAGTATTTTTAGGGAGGTAATTCCACAAAGTGATGCAGGTGCCTTAAAACAGACTGTTATCAAAAGCCACTTTGCGAAAATGTAAAATATGAATATGCTTTTCTTAGGTCAACATAAAGAGTGAATAGCTTGTTTTTCTTAGAAATGCGGACCTTGTAGTATAAACATTGTGATATGGTGAAGTAAACAGGTGGATTTGGGCAATGTAAAATCACCCGGGACTCTGGGGGCCTGATTGTGTTGGTTCCCAGTGGACGAAATATTATTTCCCAACTCTCATCCCTTCTTACCGTGTAGCACTTTGCTACTGACAGGTGTGCTCCATATTTCCCCTCCTTCTCTTCAGATAGGCTTGGGGGCCAAGGTAAGAACAGCAGCATTTTACAGCAGCAAGGAGGGAATGAACCTTCTACCCGGT
>PVJX010018367.1:0-36652 GCA_004027295.1 Dolichotis patagonum
GGACATAAAGAGATATCTTCAGAACCTCGTAAGTGGGACCAAAACTGAAATATTAATTCAAATTATACAAGAGATAAGTAGATTAATAAAAGAAGGGCTGGGCACCTCTTAAGAAGACACAGACAGAAGAATGGAGGAACACAAAAGGAGAGAAAAATTTAATGAAGAATTCAGAAAAAACCTAGAATTCATGAAGCAAATTCAAAGAGATTATCAGGAAACTAAAGACTCCATAGAAAGCTAAACAGTTTGAAAGAAACCAAAGATAGACTATCAAAAATTGAACACAGGGCTGGGGATTTAGCTCAGTGGCTTAAGCACCTGCCTGGCAAGCACAAGGTTGTGAGTTCGATCCCCAGTACCAAAAAAAAAAAAAAAAAAAATATTGAACACAGGCTTGCAATGTGGGGTCATGAAAGGGAAGATCTCTTAAAAATAACAAGGGAGCAGGCGATAGAGATACAAAGACTGGAAGATGACAAGAGGATCTATAACTTAAGAATAAAGTATGTGAATGAAGAAGCAGGAATCAAATCAGAGGAATTACAAAGGCTATTCACAGAAATTATTAAGGAAAAGTTCCCAAGTATAGAAAAAAGAAATGATATGCAGAGGCATGAAGCATACAGAACTCCAGCCACCTACAACCAAAACAGAGCTACACCCAGACACATAGTAATCAAGATCACAGAAATTCAATATAAGAACAGAATATTAAAAGCCATCAGAGAAAAGAAACAGATCACCTATAAAGGAAAACCCATCAAAATCATGGCAGACTTCTCGACACAGACCATCAGGTCAAGAAGAGCTTGGAGTAAAGTAATTCAAGCAATGGAGGAGAACAATCTCCAGCCCAGATTGATATATCCTGCAAAACTCTCTCTAGAAATTAATGGAGAAAAAAGATGCTTCCATGACAAATAGGAACTAGGAGAATTTGTGACCACCAGTCCAACCCTACAAAAAATACTGAAGGGCATTCTAGGGAGAGAGAACAAGAATATCAGAACAAGCATTTCAGGAACAGTGGTAGAGAGGCCTCAGTGAATGAGGCAGACAGTGGAGTGGAAGAGAAAAATAGACTATCAATGGCAGAAAAATAGACTAGCAGAAATGAGGCAGAGAAGATTGGCTATAATCTCTAGTATAGAGGGCCTCAAAATACTAACAGAGAGAAACACAGGCAGAGTAGATCAGGAGATAGGGTCCATTGAGCTGCTCTATATAGGGAGGCAATGGGACCCAAAACAAGCAGTGTACCCCATGGGAGTGGAAGGGGAGGAATTGTCTAAAAAAGGGAGGCAGAGGATATTGTTAATGGGGTAATAAGATTTAAAATTTACATTATTCTCACCACTCTGCTTGGTTGGATTACATGCTGTTCCAGTTTTTCGACTTACACTAGACTTGAGGACAA
The DNA here is from genome assembly GCA_004027295.1 of Dolichotis patagonum. Lineage (NCBI taxonomy): Eukaryota > Metazoa > Chordata > Mammalia > Rodentia > Caviidae > Dolichotis > Dolichotis patagonum. Next base: position 1,421 of record PVJX010018367.1, read on the forward strand.
GGTCAGATATCCCAAAAATAAGAGGACATATTATGGTAATCATCCCTAATTTTCCTATCACCTTAATCTGAAGCCCTTTATAACTTATACTGTCTTATTATGACTGATATTTGAATGTGGTTTGTTAGATTGCTACTTTGTATTGACTGATTTTATTTAAATCTGTTATGATTGATAGCATCAAGTCTAAGTGTATAGGAAACTACACTGAAGATGACAAGATTCACTAAGATACCCACTCTGGTTTCATTATTACATGCTTTTGAAGTCTTATAATGTCTCCAATGCTTCGTTTTTATTAATGTTTTTATACACTGCTGAGACATCATGATAACCATTGTAGATCACCTTGTATTGCGGTTTTATGTGACTTTTGTGCCTCATGCTTTTCTAGGAATTGTTTTGTTTTATCTTGCTTTGTTTTTTTTCCTTCTAATACAGACATGATAGATATACATTTTCCTTCTAATACAGAAATGATAGATATACATGTAGAGACACATGCATGTGTAGAGCTTATAAACAGTTTACGAGAACCAACCATATAACACATGTTGAAATGAACAACTACTTTGAAGAAAAAGAGACACTACAATACCCAGTGCTGATTCCATAATGTCATGATGTGAAGTCCAGCAAAACTATTACTTTTTGTTCATAGTGATTTTAGCTTGCTTTGCCTTGTTTAAGTTCAACACACATGAAGGTATTGAGGAGAATGAGTGACACTATGACAGCCATTCTTGGCTTCCCTAATGTCTGGTCTTGAAGACCTGAAATGCCCTCCTTGTCCTGCTCCGATCAATTCCATACTATGTTGTTTCATGTGAATTCCCTGTATGTGACAATAGGGACAAATATTTGGAAGAAAACAAGAGTCAATATGATAGACAGTGAATATCTCCGATTGTCTAGTTTTGACATTTTTGTCTCTTACATTGCTTTCTTGTGATCCACTTTGCTCTGTTTTGTTGTGTTTAATTTTACCCTTTTGATATAATTGCATGTATATTTGGGTGGGTAAGATGGATGACCATATTGCTGTTTTTGTCAGATCATGGAGCAGAACTGTTAACAGTCTCACTGTTTGAATGTCTACTTTACATCTTTTAAATTTATAATTTGCACAACTATTTCCAAGAAGACAGTATGTAATTTGTCAAGTAATAATTTCTTAGGGGTTTTATTTTTTGTTCTTTTCCTTTTTTCCTAGGAATACTATATTGTTGCTACCCTTTATTCTGTTTTGTTTTGTTTCTTTTTAAATAAAATTATTTTTAAAAAAAGAGAAGGAAAAGAAGAAAGGGATAATAGAGAATAAAAAAGAGAGGAAGGGGTGAGACTAGATACAAAAATTGACCCCTCTTATGAAAAATCATATTGCAAAAACACAAAATTACAGTGTCATCATGTTCCTATTGATATTGCAGTTCAAGTTTAATTAGACAGTGCTTCCTCCCATGTTCTCATACAAGGAGGCAAAGATGATTATTGTAATCCCAAATACTGTGTGCAGTCACCCAAGTATTGCAATCCTCTTTCTAGTTTTCCTCACAATCAAAAAGTTGTATTTGTAATCCCATTGAGATGTCATTGGAATCCCAGCAAGTTAACTGCAATGCACCACCACCAATGCAACCCATGGCGAGAGTAAAGACACTAAGACATGTTCCAAGTTAAGCGCAGCTAAGGGACCCTAAGTCCAATCCCTGTGAGGATGTGTGGACAAAGGCCCTGATCCTAGGCCTCTCCCAGAATTTATTATCTTATGAAGAAGGAGGGTGGCTCAGGGAGGAGTGATAGTGAGGATGGCGGGAACTACCGAGTAACTTGAGCTGGCTGGCCAGGTGCAAGATTGGCATCTCTGTAAACTGCAGAGATAATGACAATCTAATTAAGGTAGCAACTGAATTGTTTTGGGAGGCTGTCCCTTCAGTTTCTGATATGTAAACTTTTGTGCCCTGGGGAGTCATAGCCTCTTTAGCTTGAGGCTCATTGCCAGTTGGCATTCCCAGAGCTGACGGGCTCTCACATCCCACTGTGCTCATATCCTTTCCATGGAGAACACTGTGCAAGGAAACAGGACTGTCTGTTGGCTTTAGAGATTACACACCAGCACCTCTGCTAAGCCTTATTTGCAATGCTTAGAGCCAACTGAAGAGAGAAGGAAATACCATAGCCAGCTGTCTACATATCAGTGTAAGGAAATGAGTCTCCAAATAATCAAAGTCACAGTAATTGTTTTGCATTCAAGGGGAGTCACTGGGGTTGGCTCCCACAGATGATCCCCTGAACCTGGGTTTCTATTGTTTCTCCACCCTCTTCTGAGCAATGCTATGTCTGTAAGCTTCCTTTTCTTCTCGCCGTTCCCAGGCCACAGAATGCTCTGTTACGCAGGTCTCTGAGATGGTCCCTTCCTCTGACTTGCCCCATTGCCTGCCTGTTGGAGAGAAAGATTGTCACCTGGATGGGCCACTGAGCTCACACATCCGCTGCCACCCTCACTCTGGGCATGACCAACTTCAGCCTCTCTGTATGTCTTAAGACCTGACCCTGTTAGTTAATGCAAGGAGAGGAGAGTGCTGTGGGATTGGCTAATATCCAGTTTTCTGCTGATTTCCACCAGGGCCCTCTCAGTTCCCATTTCCTTCCCTTTGTAGCAAATTCCATAACTGTTTCTGTAGTCTTCCTCCATAGCCTTCTGTTGAGAGTGTTGCTGAACACTTTCTGGCCAGGGCACCAGTTTCCCAGGCTGTCCTTTTAGTACTTCTCCATTGCCTCTGCCCAAAGCCTAACTACCCAACCCATGGTCTTAGTGAAGCCTCAGGGCCTGTTGACATGGGGTGTGGGAGCACCTGTGTGAGTGCCTGATGGCTGGCAATGGGCAGCAAGCAGGAAGTTCCACGACAGAGCACTTTCAGCATTTGGGCCTCATTTCCCCAGGGTCATCACAGAGGTTGCCTGGTTAGGTAGTTCCCAAGCTGCAGTCTTCTCAGTGCTCACTTCCCAGTCCCTCCAATCAGGATGTCATAGTTTACGTCAGTGGCCTTCAAACCTCATGAATTGTGGACTTGACCAAATCTAGCATTTGTGATTGGTTCATCGTCTAGCACTCAGATTGGTGGTGTAAGTGCTTCACCCACATGGGGGTAGAGCAAGCATACTATGGAATAGCAGGAAGAAGTGTCTCTCTCTTGATGGGTCACACCTTACTGTTTGCAGCCACCATGAAGGGCTGTCCTGCCATGTCATGCTGCCTTGGAGCCAACTGAGTAAGGACTGAAACTGCCAAGAACTGTAAGAAATAAACCTTTCCTTCCTTCATTTTGGGTATCAGATATTTTGTCCCAGCAATGAGTAAAAAGTAACTATGACAGAATTTGGTACCAGGAGTGGGGTCGTTGCTGTGACTATGCCTGACCATGTGCCTTGAGAACCATTGGAAATGGCTTGTGGACAGAGATTGGAAAGGTTCAGAGATGTCAGCTGACTGCACAGTGCTGGAACAGCTTAGGTTGTTCTGCAGAGGAGATTCTGGTCAGAGCTCAAGAGACCAGAAGGTAGATAAAAAGCCAGAAGGTAGATAAAAAAGTTTCTGTGGGAAGAAGGACTGCACTGGCTCTTGAACTTCAATTGATGTGTGTTATGGCTTGGCAGAAAGTTTGTTTGCACTTTGCTCATGTCTAGAGACTTTGCCTGAGACTGAGATTAAGGGTGGAGGACTGATTAATCTGGTAAAAGAAGTTTCAAGGTAGTCTAAAGTTGAGGCAGTGGCATGGCTATTGTTGGGGGCTTTTAGCCAGATTTATGTTTCAAATCATGAGTACAAAGCCCAGCAGGATAATTTAAAATGCTGTGAGTTTGGCCAGAAGGAAAATGCCAGTAAAGCTGTGGATTTGAAAGATATAGCTGAGACTTTGTTTGCTGAGAAGGAACAGACAGATAAGAAAGATGGCCAGGGAGCATCCCAGAAGCAGCAGGTCTCCATCCTTTGCAACCTCAAAATTGCAAAAGTGAAAGATTTTGCTCAGAAGAGAAAACTGCAGAGCACCATGCTCCATGTGATGGAGGCCACATAAGGTACCAAAATGGCAGCACCCATTTTCAAAATGGCAGAAGCCATTCCGGGTTCCACAATGGCAGCAATGTAGAGAAGCTTCTCCTCACAATCAGGTTGACAAAGCTCAGTGATCCTGGCACTCTACTCCTTCAGCCAAGAGAGAAAAAAGCCTGGCTACTGCTCCAGCTGGCAGCAAACCTTGTTGGCATCCACATGGTGCTGATTTTAGGTGAAAGGAAAATGCACAAATTCTGAAGATAAGATGGCTTCCACCTCAATTGTAAAAGGTCTGGGAGGCCAAGAAATGTGTCCCTGAGAGGGCAATATGTAAAGATGTAAGGGTGAAATCAAAGGTGCAGTGGAGACCCCAGAAGTTTAGGAAAGCCAGAAACTTGGATCATCCTAGGAAACTGCAAAAATGAAACAGAGGGCTTAAGAGAGAAACTGCAGGAGCTGAAATCCCTGGAAGCCACCGGGGGTGGGGTGGGGTAATCAACCAAAGCTTTTGGAGCTTGCAACCAGATTGTTTCAAATGCTGAGCAGGGAACTCTAGGATTTAATGTTCGCCCTGCTGGATGTTGGACTTGCTTTGTTTCCAGTGCTTTGTATTCCTGTTTGTAACTTTTGGAATGGTAATGACAATCTTGAGCCTTTGCATTTTGGAAATGTTTAACCTTGTTTCATTTCTACAGGAAGCTACAGTTAAAAGTTTGCCATAGATCTCAGAGGAGAACTGGGACTTGAAATTTTCAGCAATGCTGAACCTATTAGAACTTTGGCAACTCTTGCAGATGGACTAAAATGTCTTTGGTATAAAGGATGTGCATGAGTCTTTGGGGACCAGGGGTGGAATGTCATAGTTTATAGCAGTGGTCCCTAAGCCTCATGAATTACAGACTTGAAGAAATCTAGAATTGGTAATTGATTCATTGTCTAGCACTGGGGCTGTGAGTGCTACAGCTGCCTAGGAGTGGAGCCAGTATACCATGTAATGGCAGGAAGAAGGCATTTCTCTCTCTTTCAGGTTTCTGCCTTGCTGTTTGCAGCTGCCATGAACTGTGGCCCCACCATGCCACCCTGCCTTGAAGCCAACTGAGTATAGACTGAAACCTCCAAAAACTGTAAGAAATAAACCTTTCATTCCCTGACTTTGGGCATCAGGTATTTTGTCCCAGCAATAAGAGAACAGTGACTAAGACACAGGACTATGTGCCTGCCTTCTGGAGGCTTTAAGTTTCTCTGATGCTCTGAGCTGGGAATGTCTCACTCACTGTGCTCCCCTTCATGGTGGGTGAGCAGAAGGGACAGGAGCCTTTTCCAATGCCCTGGTCAATGCCAAGGTGTTACATATGATTTTAAGATGTTCACTTTTAGTTAATAAAGGAAAGACCTGATACAGAAATGAGTGCAAAAGATGTTAAGAAAGAAGAAAATATATTGACTAATAAATAAGTAGGAAAAGTGACTGCACCAATAAATAATGTTGCTAGCGTGTAAATATTGATTCTCCACCTCAGGTAATTCTCTACTTACCAGATAAGCCTTTCAGGTATGCACTTCATTCTTGTTCCTGTGCATTTTAAGTCAGTGTTTTACTTTGATAAAGGATATTTTCTTCTTGAATACAAGGAATCTTGGAAATTCGGACAGAATCCACTATCGTAGCCCAAGAAGTATCACAACTATCTTAGTGATGCCTGTAACTTTTTGCATGACAGTAGTTTAAAAACCTGACAGGACATTTATCTTAGGCTCTGACTCTGTTCTTCTTTGTTGAAAATTATTTTAGGCTTTTAGATAACAAGTGCATCAGATAAACTCCAGAATAAAATAAAACAATTTGTGGAGGGAAAGGGCCTAATCACTGTGCTAAATTTTTGACTTTAGCCCATAGCATTAAAATAGGGCAAAGTGACACTGATTGCTCAGTCTGTACTGATCACAGGAGATTTTATCTGTTTCTCCTGGAATATGGTACAGAAATGATATGGGCAAACCTCCATGGCCATCAGAAAATACATAATTTTGGAAAATTTTATATTAATGATGTTTTATCTGAACAAACTGAAGCTCGTAAATACTAAAGTCCAATCTAATGTAACATTTCCTCTCCCTTAGATCTTTGAACACAAACTAAGTAAGAATTCCCTTCTCTCTACCTTTTTTGCATCTAGTGGCCACTATTTCATTCCATTCTTCTATGGGATCTACTCTAGTTTCCACAATTGAGTGAAAAGATGTAGAATTTCTGACTATGGCTTATTTCACGTAGCATAAATAACATCTATTTTTATCTCTGTTTCTGTAAACAGCAAGATATTATTCTCTTTTTTGTGGCCAAATTTGTGTGTATATATATATATATATATATATATATAGAGAGAGAGAGAGAGAGAGAGAGAGAGAGAGAGAGACAGAGAGACAGAGAGAGAGAGAGAGACAGAGACAGAGAGAGAGAAACAGAGAGAGAGAGAATCAGAGGCAAAGACAGAGACACTACTAATGGACCTCTATATTAATTCTATATGTATCTTAACTGTGTGAAGAATGATGTAATAAATATCATGTAGATATTTTTGGTACAATGATTTCATCTCTTTTGAATGCATAATCTGTAGAGGGGGTGCTGGATCATATGGTAGTTCTATTTTTAGTTTTTAAAGGCATATCCAAACTAATTTCCATGATGACTGTACTAATCTACATTTGCACTAGAATAGTATTTTGAAAAGGCAAAATTCACAAGAACCACCACAGAGATCTGGCTGTTCAACAAGATAGGAACTTTTGAGCCTGAGGAATAATACTTGGTAACCCACTAATCTCAGAAACAATAAAATAGTGTAAAATAGGTATATATTAATATAACAATTGTAAGAAATTTTGATTCTCATTACAATCAAGGGGTATAAAGTCAGCACGAAGCAGAGGAACATTTGGGGGGTGAGACATGAAGTCTCTGATTTATGGGCAGCTTATATAGGATGTGATATTATTACAAACAAACTAAATGTTCTGTGACCATTATATCATTTTAGCAGAGAAAACATTAAATGATAGCTTTTAATTACTATACTATCTAGAAGTAAAAGATTCAAAGTCTTCTTTGTACAAAGTCTAATGAATAAAAACTTAAAATCGGCGAATTTTATGAAAAATATTGACAGGCTTCCATACTTCTTTTCAGATTAATCGTATGTATAATAAAATATGAGTAAATTTGCTTTGTGCAAGCACTCTATTACTTGTTATATCTATTTGAGTTTTATTTTGCACTGTCTACTTTCATTTTCTGGACTGCCTAGACACTCTAGAAAGAAACTAGTTTTTAAATCTCTTTCTTTGATAAACAAAAATACTGCATCACTTTGCCTTCTCCCTCTATTACTGCTGGTGTGCTATTGATCAGTGATGTAAAATATAACGTGAGTTTCAAATGAATCAAACCAACTATTACTTCACAGAGAAAATAGGAGTGTGAATTAATAATTGTTTCTCACCTATGAGTACTTTGGAAAATTAGAAACTTTCATGGATGCATGTAACCATTTTCTTTCTTAGTATACTTTCTTATATTGGCAAGAATAAATGCTTTTTCACATTACCTGACAGCCTAGCCTCACTTTAGCAATTAGATTCATGCCTGTGACTGTTGATTTTGTGTGTCAACATTGTGTTATCATGCCTCACAGGACATCAGGAGAGTCAGTAGAACATTATCTCTGTTATCTCTATGTGTTTTTGTGAGAATATTCCTATAGGAGAGAAAGATTTGACTAGAGAATGGAGATGTCAAAATCAGGAATTTCAAGGGAAACAATTAAATACAGGACATGTAATTTACAAGATTATTTTACAAAATCCATCCAAAGAGTCAAATGCACAAGAGTGCAGAGATCTGTCCACACACTAGTGATCCAAAGGCTCCAGGTGAGTGTCCGGACCCCACAGCAGTGTCCTGCATGTGTCCAGCTGGAGTCTAGAGCCCACAACAAGTCTGTATCAAGGATCTGCATGGGGAAGGCCCAAAGGTCAGTGGTGGAAGCTAGAAAGTCTGTGCCAGTGGGGTGAAGGATCTCTGTCAGCCGCTGAGGGATCTGCACGGGAGTCAGGAAGCAATGCTCGAGTAAAGACCAAGGCTCCCCTCAAATAACCACAGGCATCCTCAGCAACAATGAGATCCCAAAGTCCTCTGATGATGAGAACAGTGTAATTTATATCAGGAAATTCAGTGATATAAGCTTCTCTAGAAAGATCAACAGCGCACCATCTTCCCCTCTAGGTCTCTTTTATGCTGTTGGCAACAATTCTCAGATGGGCCTTCCACACCCAGCACCATGCTGATTCAGTTTACCTGGGTGTTACAAGTTGACCACAGTTAATCCACCTCATGAGAAATAAGATGGGGCCCCCAGTGTAGGAAGCATTATCCCATCTGCTGGAAGCTTGGATGGAACATGAAGGAAGGGAAGTCTTTCTCTCCCTGACCATGTGACATAGTACATAGATCTCCTGTCCCATAATGATTTGCAGTCCTTCAAAGCAAGACTAAAATCAGCGCCATCACTGTTACAGCTCTCAGACCTTCACACTGTACCACCAGCCTTCCTGAGCCTTGCAGATGGCAGATCAGCATTCTTCATGGTTGCCATAGCCCTGGGCCAACATCTTTTAATAAATTGTTTATGTATCTATGGATAATGAGACATCAACATCAAGGTCTATCCACCCATGTCTAACTCAGTATCTGCCATCTCTCTATCATCTATGATTTATCTTTCTACCCATATGTCTTCCCTACTAGTTCTGTATCTCTGGCAAACCCTTGCTAAAACACAGCATTTAAAAATTAATAAATCCTTAGACTCTTATACCTATGTTCAGGCTTACCTCTTCCTCTTAATCCTTGATCCAGTTCAACTTTTTATCTTCAAACTTCAGATCAAATGTGATCTGCTCAGGTAATTTTTCCCTAACTAATTTGACTATATATAGTTAGTTGTCTGCCTATCGCACTCAACATTTATATTCAAAGCACTTATTAATGTTTGTCATTAAACTGTATGTAAAACTCAACAAAACCTCTGGGTCACTTTGAAAGCAGTTCTAAAAGGCAAATTCAGTGCAATCAATGTGAAAGTCAATGAATCAAAGAGCTGCTTCTTTAAAAGAGCAAACAAAATATACAAGCAAGACTCACCAAGAGAAAGAGAAAAAAGACTCACTTCAATGCAATTAGAATGACAAGATGAAATCAAGAAAGGCATTGTTGAAATCCAGAACATACTGGTATCTACTTCAAAACTCATATTCCAAAAAATTATCAAACTTTGAAAAATGGACAGATTCTTAGACACATACGAACTACCAAAACTAACCAAAGAATACTTAGATATACTTGAAAACCCAATAAAAAACAATTAAAATGACTCAGTAGTACAAAATCTACCAACTAGAAAAAGTCCAGGACCCAATAGATTCACTGCTAAATTCAATAAAACCTTTAAGGATGTTATATTACCAATACTCCTCAAGTTGTTCAGAAAAATTGAGAGTTAGAGTGCTCCCAGATTCATTTATGAAAGCCAGTATCACCCTGATACCAAACTAAATAAAGACCCAACTAAAAAAGATAACTACAGGCTAATCTCTTTAATCAGAATACATGCAAAAATTCTTAGTGAGACATTAGCAAACAGAATGCACCACATTATCAAAAATACACTAGGATCAAGTAGATATCACCCCAGAGATGGAAGGATGTTTCAACATCCATAAATCTAAAAATATAATAATCATAAACAGAAGCACACTAAAAAACAACACAAATGATCATATCAATAGACACAAACGTATTTTGAACAAATATATTGCTTCATGATGAAATTCCTTAAGAAAATAGGCATAGATAAACAATACTTGAATATGATAAAGGGTATTTATGATAAATCAAAAGCTAGCATCATACTAAATGAGGAAAAATTAAAAGCAGAAACAAGACAAGGATGTCCTCTGTCACCTCTGCTATTCAACATAGTCCTTGAAATATTAGCTAGAGAAATTAGGAAGAGAAAGAAATAAAGGGGATACATTCAGGAAAGGAAAAACTCATATTACCATTTTAGAAGTCATTATACTCTACATAGGAGACCCAAAGAATTCCATCAAAATACTCTTAGAAATAATAAACAACTTCACCAAAGTAACAGGACACAAGATCGACACACAAAAATCATTACCGTTTGTGTATACTAACAATGACTGGGATGAGAAGGAAATTATGAAAACAACACCACTCATAGTAGGTTCAAGAAAAATGAAATTTCTAGGAATTAACTTAACCAAGACAATGGAAAAAACTCTCCAAAGAGAAGTTCTCTGAAGAAGATTGAACAGGACATCAGAAAATGGAAAGATGTCTCTTGCTCCTCGATAGGCAGAACAACTATTGTCAAAATGACCATACTTACAAAACTTATTACACATACGCAGCACGGTCCCAATCAAAATGCCAACAGCATTCTATCGACCTAGAGAAAAGAATCATAAATTCATAAAAATCATATAGAACCAGAAGAAAACCCAAATAACAAAAGCAATTTTGGGCAATAAGAGTAAAGCAGGTGGCCTAGCAATGCCAGACTTCAAGCAATAGTGATAAAACCCCATGGTACCGGAACAAAAACACAGATGTGGAGCGGAACCGAGGCTGCATAAACCTCTCCAGACATACCCAGCTCTTTGATTTTTGACAAAGAGGCCAAAAGCCCGTGTTGGAGGAAAGACAGCCTGTTGAACAGGTGGTGATAGGAACCCACTGTTTGTAGAAGAATGAAATGGCAGCTTTATTTCTTGTTTTTTTTTTTTTTTTTTTTTTTTTTTTTTTTTTTTTTTTTTTTTTTTTTTTTTTTTTTGTACCAGGGATTGAACTCACGACCTTGCACTTGCCAAGCAGGCGCTTAAGCCACTGAGCTAAATCCCCAATTATTTCTTACCATATAATAAATTAAAATAAAATTAGATCAAAGGTCTAAACATTAAGACTGAAACATTAAACCTTCTGGAAGATAAAATAGGCAAAACACTTGATATAAATGTAGGAAAGTATTTTCTAAACAGAAACTCACATAAGACATAACAGCAATAATCAGAAAACAGAATTATAGCACTCTTCTGTGCAGCAAAAGAACCAATCAATAGAGTGAAGAGACAACCTATAGAATGGCAAAAACATTTTGCCGGCTCCTTTTCAGATGGAGGGCTAATATCTAGGATATATGAAGAACTCAAATAATTAAACCACCTAAAATTAAAGACCCAGTAAAAAATGGGATAGAGAAATGAACAGACACTCGAGAGGAAGAAATACAAATGTTCAGCAAATACATGAAAATGTGTTCAATATTTTTGGCCATTAGAGAAATACAAATTAAAACAATACTTAGATTCCAGCTTACTTTGGAAAGAATGATGACCATTAGGAAACCCAACAATAACATATGCAGGCATAGCTGTGGTGCAAAAGGAACACTCCTGCATTGTTGGCGGGAATACAAACGAGTACAACCATTAAGGAAATCCATATGGAGATTTCTCAAAGAAATGAAATTAGAAATTCCATATCAGCCAGCTAACCCTCTGCTAAGCATCTTCCCCAGAGTTTAAATCATCATGGTATAGATATTTGCACACCAATGTTCATAGCAGCACAATTTATAATACCTAAATACTGGAAGCAGCATGTGCAACTGTCAACAGATGACTGGATGAACAAAATATGGCATAAATACATATATATATATATATATATATATATATATATATATATATAATGGAATAGTACTCAGCTCTTAAGAAGGACAAATTTGAAGCTTTTGTAGGAAAACAGATGCACTTGTAAAATAAAATATTGAGTGAAATAAATCAGACGCACAAACTTAAATGCCATATGGTATCTCTCTTTTGAGTGAAGCATAGTACAAATAAAGAAAATTATAAAGAATGAAGAGAGAGGAACAAGGGAACGCAGGTCTCGTCCAACAGGGAAGAAGTCTAAGGGAACAAGGATGAGGGAGAGGTGGAAGAGAAAATGAGGAAAGTAAAAAAGTAGCAGTTACAGTATCCTAATAACGCCAATCAATTAAACATTATATGCCAGAGCAAGAGCTAAGACAAATAATATTAACAACTACAAAGAAAGTGATAGGGGAACCAGAGGAGGAGGGGGAAGAGGAAAGGGTTAGGAAGTATATTAGAAAAAGCAAAAAGAAAAAAGCTTGGTACATGCATGTAATCGCTCTCCAAGATGACGGTAAACTGCATGAGGTGTTACTAAAAAAAGAAAATACAATTTTAAAAAACGAATACGTGGAATTGGTTTATTCTTTCACCAGGCTATAAATTCCATGAAGCCCAGGACCATTTATATTTGTCCACAGAGTTATAGCAGCACCTACTTGATAGACTAGAATACCCTAGCTTTTCAGCGTTTTATTCAATAAACAGATACTGCGTCAAATGAAATTTACATAGGACAGGAAACCACGGAGACTGTGAAAGTGTTCGTGGTAGAGGATCGTATCTTCTCCCTGCTTTGTTTCTTACATAGTCTTCTAAGCAGAAATCTGACCCAAGGCAGCAAGGGAAGGAGAGTTAGGACTGAGGACGGCATCGCTGACCGGGCTGTCAGTTTACGTTAAAGCGGCGGTCAGCTGCCTCCCAGTCTGGGTTTTCTCATTTGTAAAATCGCTTTCAGTTTTCTTTGAATGATCTTTGTGATTTCCCTATACTGATGAAATTAGAAGGGTAAGGCTTTCAATGTATTTTTCAGAGTTTGTAGAATATCCAATGTGATAGAAAATGGTAATTTCTGAGTAGAGTTAGAGAAGTTCTAGAAACTGGTCACTTACTGGCAGATGACTTAGACAAAGCAACGACAGAGTGCATACTGCAGGAGTAGGAAAGCTTTGCAGCCATGAGAACCATTTTGCAACAAGAAAGAGAACTGAATCCGAGCAAGATAGGACCAGGATCAGGAAAATCATCTAAAGCTGCTGAAACAGTGTAAACAATATGTGCCGAAACAGACACAATGATACATACAAAACCCAAATCCATGCTTCAAAAACTGACTTAAGACACTTAGAAATAAGATGATAGTGCCTAGATGGTGATTTATTTTTTCTTTTGTGCTGGTGTGATATCTTAGAGTTTACATAGTACACTGTGGAATAATGTTCCAATGTTATATTTAAATATAGAACACATTTGTATACACACACGCACACAGCATGGACTCCTCCTGTCCTGCAGTCCTGCAATCCTGAAAGAAGCCTAACTACTTCCCTTGGGTAACTGGCTTTGACAGCAGCCTTAGGAAGCAAAGGGATTCTTGGGAAGCCAGAGCTGCTTTCACACTCAGACAATGACCCCAGGTTCCTCTAAACATCGTGACCTTATACATTTCACATTAGGTAGATAAAAAAAAATGAGTCAAGGTATATTAGTTCTAGTAACTTTACAATTCAAGGCAGGACTCCAAGTCCATACCTGGTTCTGGTGACATTTGACCTAGAAGAGAACTTTCTTCCTGTCAACAGTCTTCTCTTCCCCCATTTGGAAAGGAAAAAGTTTTTACAGAGATCAAGAATTTTTATGGGGTGAAACAACTTTCCTGTAATGCAGGGAGAGCTATTTGATATTTATGTGGAAACTAGGACATTGCTGTCCTAGTTAGTAAATGTCAGGGAAGGAAACAATGCTCAAATGTTTGGCATTCTCCTATCTGGACTGAAGGGGTACAGTCAGTTGATAGATGATTTTCTGTCCCCTCTAGCTTTGTGATTCTGTGAAATTGTAAATCAAAGTGTGAGTCTTCTCAGTGAACTTGGGAAGGATAAAACTGTGTGTGCATGCCGGTGTGGGTGTGTGCACAAAAGTGTACCTGTCTGTGCTTGTGTGTGCGCTGCTTTTCTCTTTTACAAAGGAACAGTGGAGGACTACTATGATTTGTCTGTTAGCAGAGCTCTCCTGTCCAAACGTACCGACAATCATCGTGAGGTAAGACAAAGCCTTTGGTGTACATTAATTCCATCTTCCCTTAATCAGGGTACCTTTGTCAATGGCTCCTCCTTTTTAATATAATCATGTAATGAATACGTAGATGATATAGAAAAGATGAAAAGAAACTGACAGCAAAAGAAAGTAAAAGCAAGGGAACCTCCCTAATTTTGTCATTTCTTCACAGAGCTTCACTAGCGAAGTGGAACAAAAATATAGATCTCGGAGAATCCCTAGAGATGTGAACTACTTTGCACATGAACACATGCGCTCTCACACCCACATACACACACACTCATCGCAGTTGGCAGATAAAATGTTTCTCACACCAACTTTTGCTGATCGCTAGAATCAACTAGTGAGTTGACTAGTTGTCATACTAGTTGTCATACTGTGAGTATGTCTTTGCCTTCATTTTCTTCTTCCAGTGTCCTGACACCAGGTGATTTCCAAATTAAATGAAATTAGCTGCAGGCTAAAAGAATTAAAGTAAAAATAAAAAATTTTAGAAATAATTGAAATAATGTGACTGGCTCCTAACCAATTCTGCTCTACCACGTTTTATATTATTCAGTAAAAAAGAATACATATCAACAGTAATAGCCTTAATACAACACCTCAAAAACTGTACAACAAAATTTTGAAAATAGTCATCTATGATGGCACATTTAAAAAGAACAAAACCATACTTCTCGGAAACTGTATATCTCACTTTAAAAAAAATACAAGTTATACCTTAATCCCAGTCCGTTTTTTTTTGAGAGATCAAGTTGCTCAACCACTTGGCAGTTGTCTCCATCTCTGTAAGTGACACAACTAAAAATATTTGTGCATCAAAGAACATTATCAAAGAAAAAGACAAACTAAAAAATAAAAACACACTTGCAAATCATTTATATGATACAAACCTAGTATTCAGAAAATATAAAGAACTCCCAAAACTCAAAACTAAAATAATTTTTAAAATGGGACAGGATTTGAAAAGATATTTCTGTCATTAAAATATATGAGTGACTAACAAGCACAGGAAAGCACTCAGCATCAGTCATTAGAGAGATGCAGCCATTTTTCACCGACTGGGTTAGTTATACTAAAAACAAAACGAAAATTATTGTGGATGAGGATGTGGGTCCATTGAAATCCTCATGATCCAGTAATTCTGCTCCTCATTATGTAGCTAAATAATTAAAATAAAGTCTTCAAACAAAAATCTGTACATCAACTCTATTAGTGGCATTCTTCAAAGCTGTCAAAAGAGAGAAGCAACTTGAATATACATCCATGGGCAAAGAGATAAGCCAAATGTGATGTACACCCATGGGAGAATATTATTTAGCTGTGAAAAGCGAACCAGATATTGGTATGTGGCACATCAGAAATGCATGTCAGGAGCATCATGTTAAATGAGAGTGGAACGAGATATGAAAGGTTACATGTCAGATAATTCTACTCATGTGGCACAGTCAGAATAGGTGAATCCGTAGAAATATACTGGTGGTTTCCAAGAGACAGGGAAAGTGATGGGCTCTGCTTGGTGGGTAAAGAGATTTCTTTTGAGTGGTGAAAATGTTTTCAAGGTTAGTAGGTATGGTGGCTGCACAGAATTGTGCATGTATTTAGTGCCAACAAATTGCTTAAAGTGATTAATTTGATGTTAAAGAATGATAGGGCTGACATAATATTTCCCACTGGTTGCTGATATATGATCATGTAGTTAAGACATTCCTTGCATCATGGGTGACCATGAAGGACAGTGCTAACCTGCCCGGAAGGCAACTATATCCCTCTCCGGCCAGCATCTCTTTGCCGACTCACTTGGGAAAGCAGAGAGGCCTGGTGGGAAAATCCTAGTCTCCCAGGATGCAGCTGAGCTGCTGATACAGCACATGCCTTTCTGTGGCTTCCTATTTTTCAATAAACTCCTTACAAGTGAGACCTTTGTGTTAGTCAGCCATTACTTACAGCACTCTCATTAATTCTTCGTGCTATTTCTATTTCCTTGATTTTCAGAGATTGCTCTCAGTATTCTTGGTAAGACAAAAATAATCAAGCCAGGTCTCCCTTCTATCTAACTTCTGTTAGATCAATCAGATCATTTCTTCCCACCGAATCCACATATACTGTTCTTGGGATGTTTCTAATCCTTTGCCCAAGTCTAACCTTCTATGTCTAGCTCAGTGGTTTTCAAACACAGGAGTACGGTCCACCCCAGAGCTCGCAACCCAGCAACTCTAGCTGGTGCTCAATAATTTGAATTCTAACAAATTCTCAGGTGTTGTAGATGTTACTCAATTCAAGTAAAGTGTAGAAATCTCGTATTTATCTGGTGCTCTTTGTCCTCTCCACTTTTAAAATACAATTATCTTAAGCCTTTACATGGAATATTGTTATACATTGAATATTGTGATAATTTTCTATCTACATTGAATATTGTTATAATTTTCTTTTAACAATTAAATGTGAGTTAAGAATTTAATGAGAAAAATACTTTTTTATGTTTACTTATATTTCTGTTCACTCCATAGTTTATTTATTTTTCTAAAATTTCAGGCTACTTCTTTGGTCTCTTCCTTTATGTTTAGTGAGCTTCTTTTAGCTTTCTTTACCTATATATCTGCCAGTGGAAAACTCACTACCTTTTCTTTTATCTGAGAATTCCTTTATCTTCACTACAGTCCTGAAGGGGAAAAAAAATTCAGCTACAAAATCAGTGTTTAATACTTGTTTTTATCAGAACTTCAAAAACTATGCATTTCTTCCTGGTCTCCACAGTTTTAATTAAGAAGTCTGCCACTACTGGTATTTGTGCTTGTTTTTTTTCTGAACACTTTCAAAACTATTTGTTTGTCTGCAGTTTTCAGAAACTTAATTATAATGTATCTTAGACTGCATATTAGTTTATCCTTTGGGAGTTATTGGAAAGTTTATTTCTTTGGCTAGATTTGGGGAATTTCTATGGGCTAGGATTTCAAAGATTTTTTCAGTTCTTATTGTTCAGCTCCTGGGATGGTAGTATCAACAGTAACTTCTTTGTCATTGTCCCAGAACCCTGGAACCCTGCAGTTGCTTTTCAGTCTACAGTACCTCTGTTGTTCAGATTAATTAAATTATCTCCCACACTCATCAGGTTTTTTATTTCACCCTCAGTCTACACAATTGAGCCTGTTCAGTGAGATTTTTTTTAATTTTTCAGTCTTACAATTTCTACTTGGTTATTTTTAATCACCTCTAGGTCTCTACAGAGATTTTCTATTGTCTTTCATTTTTACTAGAAATCTCAATTAGATACATTCTAAGAGGGATGTTTTTAGACCTTCTCCAGAATCTAACATCTGACAGTGGGACTATCTCGGCATTTGTATCTATTGATTGTCATTTCTCATTACCTTGTGATTTCTGGTTCCTGGTACGATGAAAGGATTTGGATTGTATCCAGGAATATTGGAATCCTATTTAATTTTCTGTCTTGTCCCCAGCACCACCCCAGGTCCAGCAGGCCCAGGTCTCTGTTCTTGGCCCAGGTCTAGTGGCAGCAGCCCGGCCTGTGTGGCGGGCGGGCTCCCGCGGACACCAGCACGCCGGAGCTCAGCTCTGTGCTTCGCAGTTCCCATTTGCAGGTTGTCAGCCAGCGTCACCTCAGTGCCCTGGAGTGGGATCCTGTGCACGTGGAGCGCCTCCCTGGGCGCTCAGACTCCAGGGAGACAGGAAAGAAACCAAGCGGCAACCAGCCCTCCCCTGAGCCTGCCTGTGCCTATGGAGGCTGAATGTGAGAGAATCTGCTCCCCACAGTGCCGCGGACTCCGTCTCACTTAGCCTGGGTGGGAGCAACACTGGGTTCACATCACGCGCCATGGATTCTACTTCACCGGAGGGTCAGAGCACCCCGGTTCCGTAAAAGGGAACGACAGGAAGCGCAGCTTCAGGGCTTGGAACCCCGGCCCCTGTCTGGTGTGGGAAAACCTCCCGCTCCTGGCCACACTGAAACTTCAGGACTTGAAGACACGTTTTTCTGTCTCCATTATATATAAATACCACATGTTCTTCCTATCTAGGATACTTGGAACGTGAGAAGAAAAACCAGTGAACTCTTTTTTTTTTCCTTCTAAAATCCTTAGTTCCCTAGTTATTCACTCATTTCTTTATATGTGTAGGGATTTTTAGTTGTAGCAGGGAGAAACCAGGAGACATAGGATTACTGTATCTTCACTGTAACAACATACGTCTTTGAAATAAAATTAAACCTAAATATTCCTAACTATTGCAAATAAAGTGAAAGTTTTAAGCAAACTCTGGTATCAAAAAGGGAACAAGTCATTTAATAAAATAATTTATGAAATAACATGGTTATTGTAACCGCATCATAAACCATCATGAAATGCATTTGCTTTGAAAGATGTGATGAGATTTCTTCAGAAGCTGACAAGCTTGCCTGTTTTTGTTCACTCACCGAAATTTTTTTTTTTTCCCTTAGCTGAATCTTAACTATGTCTCCCTTTGAGGCCAAGTGGCTGTCAGACTGCCAAGATGAAAGGGAGTTTGATAAGGGAAAAAAGAAAACAAAACAAAAACCAAAGTTTAAAAGCTTTCAGCGGAATAAGAAGCTTCAATTCCCTTGGGACAATTTCCAGGGACTTGTGAAAAACTAAGACGATTTATACAACTACCCATTTCTGAAAACCCAAAGTATGCCGGGAAGGGCATGGGTGAATGGGTCTTCTCCCCAGTACACGCCCGACCTAGAATCCTATATCCCTAGAGTGTCTGAGGGGACCTAGGTACTCGCACATGTGACGTATGCGGTGATTTATTCCACGTCACCCAGACACTGATCACATATTCCGTGTGGGCACCCACGTGGGGAATGATGACCAGAAAATCTGCTGCTGAGGCAGCTGGTGCGGCCCTGCAGGACCTTGTGGGAGGAAGAGGCAGCGACCAGGTAACAGGAGGGAATACGGTACATTTGAACAGGGAGACTTCTGAGCTTGCAATGTTGCTCAGCTGAAAAGTCTCCATGACTTGAACATGCAGGCAATTTGCTCCTGTATTATAAGCTAAATAATGTCTAATCTGTAAGTTATTTTAGAGTTGTGTAAGATGCTTTTCCAACCCTAGTTGGATATCACAGTTGTAACTCAGACCCACTATTACAGAAACTTTTATGGAGAACTGGGGTTACTTTTAAAACTTCCCAGTTGCCTAAATTTGCACTATCCACCCGGGAATGGGCTGTGAGTTGGGAAACTCCGGCACCATGGTGTTGATTGAGACTGCAGAGTCTTCGCAGCACCTCCCCTTGCCTTTGTGTGGTGCGCGCCTCTGGTCTCTCAAAGTAATCACCGTGACACTGGCGACATTGTCCATCGCCACGCCTGCCCGCAAGCGGAGAGGAATGAGGCCGCGTGGGGCCTCAGGTCTGGTTAAAACGTGTCTTCATGCTCTTCGTAATGCACCGTGTGAAGGGTGTATGTTTATGTCCTTTCTGTCTGTGAGTGCTTGGGGATGGGCTGAGGGGGCTTATGCAATCTTCTGCTTCACTGGGTAGGAACCAGCAAAGCAAGACTCCTGTCTCACCACGTCAGCCTCTTCAGACCCACATTCAGATGGCCACTGACATACTTCCGCTCTCCTTGCAACGTTTGCTCGGCATAAATAAAGATTTGCCGGTTTATTCCACTCAAAGCATTTCTCTGTCAAGAGTGTTGGAGACTCAGGCATTTAGCATTTCTATTTAAGCTAGTATAAGTATAAATGACATTTGAAATTCTAAAGTAAGTTTTAGTTGGAACACAAATGCATTCTTGGTTCCTCCATTCTAAGGGGTTTGTAGTCGGAGCCCAGGAGTTTAGCGAAGTCCTTTGAGAGGTGTGTGGTGGTAATATCTCCAAAGTCCACCAGAGGGGGCTAGTGAATTTCACACGGACTAACTGCTCTAGCGGGAAGTCCGAGGAAACTTTTCATAAACATGGAGGTTCTGAAATCGTTGAAGGTTGGATCGCATCTAGTGAACTAAAAAATCTAAAATGGAGTATGGATTTTTACAAAAATGTGATTACAAGCTTAAAATACACTTGTTTTACGCCGGTGTCTGTCCTTCCCTCCATCTACCTTCACATGCAGGGTAGGGGACCAGGGTGAATAGAAAGGAAAACTACTCAGAGGCTTGAGCGCATGCGTAAGTGCTTTCACCTCCCACGCTTCACTCACACTCGCCTCAAGATATTGATCAGAAATAAAATAAGATGCAGCATTAATTGCAAATACATCTTGACATCCTGTTTCCATATCAGGTAAAAAATTCATGTTTAGCCTGTAGTTTGTTGATGCATTAACTTCTTGTTACTATTAAAATTCAGTTTCAGTTGACCCACCTCTCTGCGTGCAGGCAGTTGAGAAGACAGTGCTGAGAAGGCGTTGCACGTTGTTTGCTGTATGCGCCTTTTCAAGAAATCTTCTGTCCCTGGCTGCGCAAATGTGTTTGTGGGGGTGTGAGGGAGAAACTTTTAGCCCCAGGCTGGGGCCTTTATTCTTGTGTGCATTTACATAGCCAGGGTGGCGTTAAGATTGCCAGTTTATTTTATGCTTCTCAGAAGAGTTTAAGGCAATAATTATTTGAGAAGTTAATTGGGGTTAATGGAGATGTTCTCTTAATGCATGTCTAACTCGGAGTATTTCTTTATTTATTTATTTAATCCATTTGGTTTACTAATCTCAGCCCATGGCCTCTTGTTGCTCCTGGCTGGGAGACTATGCTCTAGATTTTAGGCTTTCTGTCTCCTCTGACTAGCTTGTGTGCTCACCAAAATAAGGATTTGCTTCTTCAAAATGCCATTTGTGATGACTGAGCTTATCATCTTTACTACATAATATAATCAAACATCATCTAAGATCAGCTGCAAAGACAAATCCAGAGGAATTTTTCCCCCAGAGAAACAAAATGGATTTAAAATTCTTGATAGAACTAAATGAAAAAAATCGCTGTTTAAATGTAAGTAGACATTTAAAGGATCAAAGAAAATATGGAAAAATTCAAGACTGAAATCAAATCACTTCACAAGTCTGTGGATTCTTGTTTCACAGTAAAGGAAACGAAGCCACAAAGTCATAAAAGATGATATACAGATGTAATTTACTCAAAATAGACCGGATCAAACTTCAATAACTGCTCTGAAACTCAAAGAGAGACTCTTGATTTCTTGTCAATAAATTTGCAAATGAATAAACTGTCCATTTCATATGCAAATAAATATTTTACATTATCTAACTTTTTTATTTCTCAAGATAAACTCTTTTAAAAGTTGATTAGTAAACTATCAGATTGTAGCAGAAATAAAACGATTTTCTGTTTTCCTTCCTTCAAATCTCTAATAAGTACATATCAATAATCAAGGCAGACAAATATCTAAAAAAAAGAATGAGTTCTGTGAGGCAATAAAAATAATAGGCAGTGATTCATAGTCAAGAAAAGTAAATCTGACATTTCTATTGGAAAAGATAGTCCATAATAGGCCCCAAAGGTCCCTACCAGGATCATAGTAGGAAATGTCAGTCATCACATCATTCAAAACTTGTCATTGCATGGCTCACTGTGTTCATGACAATTTTGTCATGTATAGCAGGATATAAAGCAATCATAAAATGCTAATTCTCATAAAACTCAGTATAAGCCCTCTCCCAACAGCCACTCCAAGTCTACACGATGCACCATTTTCCCATCTGCTATTCTCTGGCCAGCCCAGGCCTCTGTTGTGTCCTGTCATCATTACATTTTTCCTCAGGGCCCTGTTCTTTAGGGGACTCACTCCTAACTCATAATCTCTGGATCATACTTACCGTGTTGTGTCTCTCCTGGGCAGTCCCATCATTTTCTACATTTATACTTAATTTTCCAAAATTATCATTTCCCAAAATTATCATTTCCCAAAATTATGCATTTCTATAGCAACATTTTTTCCTGGATTTGTGAGTTTTTGTGTTGAAAAATCTGAGGCAGTTATTTCTTCAAAACTTCACATTTCACAATAACCTAAAATTGGGGCCATACATTTCCTTTACCTCCTGAGCCAATTGAACTTTCACATTTTATTAAAATTCTTCATTTCTCAATTAAGTCTCATCCACTGAGGCTTGATGCAGGAGTAAAGAGATGATTTATTACTCAGAAGATTGGCCCATTAGAGATTGAAAGACATGTGTGGGTCAGAGGGACAGGACCTTACTTTTGGTCCAGACGTCCCTTTTTACCATGAGCTCATGTTCCCTGATAAATAAAGAACATCTTCACAATAGTCAATTCATTTTCTTCATGAGAAGATTAAATGGAATATTACTTACTAAATCATTACAACAGTATTTGCACACAATAATAACGTATGAAATGTGACAAGTCATTGTTAATTATAAAACTAAGCCCACAGATGCCCAATGGGTAACTCTAAGCAGAATAAAGGTAGGATACCTGTTCTCTCATTTTATATACATCTCTTTTATTATCTTGAAACACTACATCACTTCTCTGCTCATTGCTGCACATAGGCAGATTAATTTCTTAAGAAATGTCTAAAAACTAGTAATATAAGATTTATTCACCTTAAATTCACATATCGTATTTTTCTTTCCTTCAAGACTGAGGGCAGCAAGACAAGAAAACAAGTATTTTCAGTATTTGTGAGGACATTTAGTGGCTGGCCTTTACAAGGTCCTGCCCTGGACACCCTGGAGTGAGGCCTAGAAATCTCTAGTCATTGTCCTAAATTTGCAGTCACCTGGGATCCCAGGAACAGTGGAGAAACTTCACAAAGAGAAGCTTGATGATGGCATCCCTGGCCTCTCGCAAGCACACTGCTTCCTCCAGAGGTGTCTACTTTTCCAGGGGCTCCTGGAAGATCCAGTCCAAGATAACAGGATTACCCATCCTACCCACTATGCAAATTCCCATATCTTGACTTTGCTTCTCTCTCTCTCTCTCTCTCTTTATAAAACCACACAGTTTCTGTCAGACCCTCTTTATTTGTCCTTCCCAGCATGGACATGCAGAGTAAATCTCCTTTCCTGGTTTTTACCACTGTCAGGTCCTTGACTGGCATTTTGAGACAGATGGCTAACCAGGACCTGTTGGACTCCTCAGAGCCAAGATGCAGTGAGCAATAAAAGCAAACATTGTGTCTGTAGGGCTGCACCTTCCCTACTCTAACCCCTGATCCTGATTTTAAAGAATAGAACTGGCTTTTCCATTTTACTACTAGAGGGTGTCCGTGTATCTGTGTCATTCAGTTTGGGGATACAGAAATATTTAATGTTTGTGAACAAACAAGGGGAAAAATCATCAGTTTACATTGCATGAAGGATTTATGGGCTAGTCAGAGCATATTTATTGTGTGTTAATATAAGAGACTGAAAGCTCCTTTCTATATTTTAAAATCAAATATTCTTCACTATATTCCTTAAGTCTTTTTTCCTTGACCTTGGATACGAATACAAAAGAGCTTTTTCAGTAATTTTCAATAAACATCTCAGATTTACAGAAAGAAAGCATAAAGCATAGTACTCATTAAAGCAATTTGAAACAGTGGGAATTTGCTATGTAAAAGTGAATGCAGCATGAATGAATGTGTGGCAGGTGAATCCTACTTGCTGTACCCAACACAGGTCCACCCACCTTGCCTTCATGCTTCGGGAGAACCCACCAAGCAAGCCTAATCCTCTTCCTACCCATCTTCCTTAGGATAGTCTTGAATAATTTGTTCCCTTTCTCAAGCCATCAGTGGGAGAATGTGAAATGGACTAGCTACAAACTCTACATTTAGAGAGATGATTGTCCACTAAGTAAGTGAGTGTCCATCGGTCAGTTAATAGCTTGTTTTCAAAGTGAATGTCTAACCAGGATGCAGACTTGAACTCCAGAAGAGTGACTTGTAACACTCACCTTTCAGCAAACATAGGAATTACTCAGTAGCTGAGCAAGCATTAATACACATTTAGTAGGGTGCTCATCACTTAGTACAGCTAGTTAAATTCTATTTTTCTTGGTTTTCTTTCTTTGGAGGCTTTCATTACAGTAGCCGTTTATATCAGATTTGCCAGAGCAGAAGATTAAAGCAATGTGTACGCATTATTGGTTTCTAAAAGTGCTTTGAATAAGGCAAGAAAACCAGTTTTTTTTTAAAGTTATTTTGTACCTAGTCATGAGTTTCAATATATGGGACTATAAAAATCAAACATAAAAAGTAATATGGTGATTAATCAAATACAGTTCATGTTGCATGTGCAACAGACAGCAAGGGAAGAACTGGTTTTAATAATGCATTATGGGTAGTGGCCATGGGTTCTCTCTATTGTAAAACCTGCAAAAAACCAAAAGGTTTTCTTCTATCTTCTTAAAGCAGAGCTATATGCTATAGTCAGGGTTTGGAAGGAGGACAAGACACATAATTTATAGTATTGTTTATAATGGTCACCAAGGAGTCAAATACAAAGAAAGTCCAGGAAATCTGCCCACACACTAAAGACCCACAGAACCCAGCCGAGGGCCTGGCTCCCATGGCAATAACCTGCATGAGTTCAGATGAAAACCTACAGCTTACGACAATGACTCATGCAAGTCTATTTCACAGATCTGCTCTAGGAAGACCCAAAAGTCAGTGGCAGAAGTCCTAAAGTCTATGCTAGCAAGACGAAGGATCTGTGCCAGTATGTTGAGGGTTCTACACTAGATCCGAGAAAGAACACTCAAAATAAGGACCAGGGCTCCCCTGAAAAGTACCACAGCCATCCTCAGAGACAAGGAGGTCCCAAGCTCCTCTGACGATGAGGACAGCCGAGTACATATCAGGAAGCCGGAGTGACAAGCTTCTCCTGGAGACTGAACAGCACGCATCTTCCCCTCCACAGCCAGGAAGCGATGCTCAAAGTAAGGACCAGAGCCCCCCCACAGTGAACCGCAGCCACTCTCAGTGAAAGGGTCCCGAGTTCCTTGGATGACAACAGCTGAGCTCATATTAGGGATGCCATCCTTACAAGCCCCTCCAGAAGAACCAACAGCTCCAACACCACCACTTAGGAGAACCCGTGACACTTAACACTTTCACTCCAGTTCTCCTTTTGATCTTGGCAACAATCCTCAGGTGGCACCCCCATCCACGCTAATCTGATTCAGTTCAGCCGGGGTTACCTTGATCACCAGTTTTTAAATCCATCACCACGTAGGCTGTGGGCCAATTCCTTGGAATAAACAATTTTCTCTCTGTGTATTTTACTGGTCATCTCCAAAGAACAGTTACTGGTACACTAGACATGTCACAGAGTTCCACTGTTCTTTTATCTTTTCTAACTTGGCCTTTAGTTTTGTTTCTTTCTGCTTTTTGTTTGTGTGCTTGTTTTATTTTTGTTTTTTTATTTCTTGCTTTTGTTTTTTATCTCTTGCTTGTGGACTAGTGAGAGAACCATGCATGTACTTTCTTATCGTGAACTGACAACTAAGCTTTATTCCTTCATTGTCTCCAGAATAGTAACTTTTTGTTATTAAGACAAACTTTTTTTTTTTTTTTGTACCAGGGATCGAACTCACGACTGTGCGCTTACAAGGCAGGAGCATATGCCTGTGAGCTAAATCCCCTATTAAGACAATCTTAATCAACAAGAGCTAAATTATTTTGTGAGTTTCATGGCCACAAATTCTATCTTGCATTGTTCTATACAATATTGTCACACAAATAAATGGTCCCCAATGCCTTAAAAGACAACAGGTGATGGTCCTGAAGGACATTTATTTTGCAAAACATATTTCCATAAGAATAGACAGGATATTGTGAAAGTGAAAGGGGAAGAAACTGCTCAAAAAACAGCTGGGATGAGAGAAAAAAGAAAAGAAAAAAAGGGAAATGCATGAGATAGATAATGATATTACTAATCTCTGTTAATCACAAAGAATAGTTTGTGCTTTCATTCTTTGATCATCTTTTCATGCCTACATTTTATAATCTGAGCAACTACTTTGAAGGTAACAATATGCAATATATTAACCATTGTTAATCTCAAAAAGAAAGGAAAGATATAAAGGGAAAGTAATTAGAGGTGTTGTTTTTAATGAACAGATAAAGAATATGAGAGAAAAAAGGAGTATCTGCAGAAGGAAAGAGAAACTTCAGAAAATCAAAGGTATGAAATGTGATTTAGGAGAATCTTCTGATCAGAAGGTCCATGTAAGGACCTTCCTCTACCTTAAATAAATCAAGAATAACATTGCGAGTAGCTTTGCCTTAGTTTTAGATCCAGTTTTCTTCTAGATACTATTCAAAAACTAGAGAATCTTTGAAAGAACACCTATTGATTTATGCTAAAATTTTAGGATGACAACATATATCCATAAAACAAGAAAAGTCCCACTAATCAGAGGCCTACAATCATTTTTTAAAAAGACAGTAATTCTACTGATGTTAAGGTCAAGATTTTTGCCTTCCCCATTAAGAACTAGTTATCTTTTATCTCACACTAAGCAATAATATTTTGACTTTTTACCTGTCATTTATTTTGTCTTCACATTGGCAATAATCTCCTTTATTATCTCTGCCGAAAGAAGGTGAGCAGTTATTTATCGTTTAATTTTAAATTTTTCCAGTGGAGAACCAATGTTCCCAAGAACATTTTGCTTGTTTTTATTTGCAAACGATCTTTTGTGAGCTGGCTTCCGGCAATTTTGAGATGAAAGTAAACGTGGCAGCTGCAATCTTGGTGTTCAAATTATGCTTGAATTCATCTTATCCTATGGATTTTCCAATAGTCTGAGGAAAAATACATATAAATAAACTCCAGTAATTAATTCTTAGGCTTTTTAAATTGAATAATTACAAAATTGTGTTTAAATATGCAGAGAAATATTATAGAAGGAAATATTCTTTAAATAATCAGCAATAAAACATAAGGAATATTTCCTAAATGTGGCAAAAAGCATTTTTTCAAAGTGAATGCAGCCTGACAATGCGTGGAACTATACCAAATAGATATCACCATTGGAGATGCTGATGACAACCGCTTACTTTAACCCAGTAGTTTAACCCAGGCCCTGTACCTAGTTTTGTTGTGAATATGTATATTTATGGAAAAGTTGATCAAGCATCCATAAATATCAATTTCAAAATGTAATGCTAAGATATATGTATATATATATATATATATTTTTTTTTTTTTTTCTTTTTTGAGACAGAGCCTTTCTATGTTGCCCAGGCTGGTTTTTGAACTCATGGTGATCCTCCTGCCTCAGCCTCCCAAGTGCTGGGATTACAGGGATGTGCACCACCATGCCTGGTTCTAAAATACATTTTAATGTATTTCCTTTCCTTATTTAAAAAAGTAAAAATTTAGTTTGTTAGTAAATGCCTTTCTTCTGGGTAGCAGATACTTAATTTTTCTTTTTTGAGCATTCCTAGCTCAATTCATTTCACTCAGCAATTTTATGATTGAAATTCAATGCATTCTAAGTTTCCATCTCAGACCACAGTCCACCGTCCCCTTCAGTTCTTGTCTCTTTTTTCCCTTTGTGAGGTGGTGTCTGTGGGCAGACTCACAAGCCTCCCATCATCAGAAGCAAAGCACTGCTCTTGCTTAACTTCAGGCACCATAGTGTGGTCACTTGGGACAGCTAAACAGGAGTGGCCGCCTTTGTGATGGGGCCCCACTGTTTCAGCCCACAAAGAGCCACTGAACTCTTCCTCTCTCCAAACACCAAGGGCTTCAGGCCCCACCTCACAGCCTGGTTCTGGGAAATCCTCACAGTCTACTTGGGTGACCCCAGGGGAAGCGCATTGTAAATCCTTCCCCCTAGGTACCCCGTGAGAACCATCCCCACTACCAGACTCCAGATGGTGATCAGCAGGGGAACCCAGAAACCCGAAGGCTGTGCTGCTGGCTGCAGGGCACGGCTGGCAAGCCTGCTGAATGGTGTTGTGAACACCCTATGGTCACCTAAGACACTTGAGTGGTCTTGTTCTTCTGCATGACCTCAAAGGGTTTTCTGATGATTGAGTGTTCCCTACTTCAGATGTTCATGTGTATCAAGGGTATCATGTTGCCAACTATGCTCAGCTGACCACAGCTGCATTAGGTTGGCATGAGAGAGTCAAAGTGGTATCTTGCCAGAAACCTGACAGAAAGAGACACTATTCCACTGCCACACAGCAAGGCTTAGTGGATGCCCCCTACCCTCTCTGTTACCATCTCAACTAACACTGCTGGAACCGGAAAGCATAGACCTGCAACAGGGCACAGCTCCCTCCGGGCCTGGTTCCTACCATCTCAGCTCTGTTTTTTTCTTCTCAATCCCAGAAGGGCTCTTTCTTCCATCTTCTGAGGCTGGAACCTGGAAATTACATACTCAGTCACCTTACATAATACCCGCTAGTTTGGGATAATCACTCTCCTCTCCTGTACATAATTCATTTTTATCCCTCCCAATAAAAGTGTAGGCTTGGGCTGGGGATTTAGCTCAGTGGCTTAGGTGCCTGCCTGGCAAGTGCGAGGTCGTGAGTTCGAACCCCGGTACCAAAAAAAAAAAAAAAAAAAAAGTGTAGGCTTTCAGTGGTATCTGTCCTGCTACAAATTTTTAAGCACATTTTTTGAAAGCCGAAGATCAGCAGCAGTGGATTTTTTTTACTAAGGCGGAATCTACCCTCCCTTTGAAACAGGAATACATTATCCTGGGTCAGTGAAAAGTATTGAAACAACAGTATTCCATGAAATTTTAGAAATCGAGAAAGCACTTAAGACATTATTTCTAATGCGTAAGTCAAAAATTAAAACAAGGAATATCTTGATAATGGCACAAACTGAGACGAAAAGAAGGGAAAATCGGCTGCATTTTTATTTTTTATTCTTTTGAGTTAGAAAATGAAGCAAACATAATGATATCCAGGAGAAATATGAGTAAGTTAAATTTCTCTTGCGAGTATAACATGGCTTTCATTTGTTTGCTTTTTTAACTCTATCCCACAGGTTTTCAGGTGTGGATGACTGAAGAAGATTGTCTAAAAGAAGTAGGCTGAGAGAAACAAAACAAGCCCAGGAATGTGGATGCTTCCAAGGAGGTGATCGGTTTCTCTGTGAGTCTATAGATTTTACAGCTATCTGAAATCAGTCCTTTAGAGTTCAGCACTGTGTTCTCCAAGGGGAGAAGGAGAAAGAACAAATCTTTGCTTGGTGTGGGGAGCACTTGGATACTTTTGGTTGGTAGTTCTTTAATGTTGCGTCTTACACCTTTCTCTTTTCTGTATTTTGAATTAATTCATAGCATCTTTGACTGTCGAGTAGCTCTGATGCATTTCAGACCTCCAGTTAATGCTTCTCTAGGTATCTGGGGATGCGTCTTTAAAAAGCACAGATGCCTGTGTCTCTAGATCTTCATGTGCTAGTGGTAAACATGAATTAAGGCCTATTGAATTGCAACTCAGAGCTAGTAAAGACTTTGGAAAAGATAAACTGTAGAGTGGGGAGGAGTTGAAACAATGATTGTAGTTTTCAAAATGGTGGAGCAAGAGTGCCTTATGAAGAGGTGACTTTTGTGTGGTAACTGGAAGGAGACATGGTTGTTGACCCAGTGGACACCAAAGGAGAGAGCATTTCATCTAAGGGAAGCAGAGGATGCTGGAGCATGGGTGGGACTCGACCTGGAAGTTCAGCGGATACCAAGGCATCCGCAGCACAGGAATGATGGATGTGTATGTCTAGTGGTGCCATCTAGAGAGGGTGGCTTTTGAATATAATGGGAACCAAGGGTGTCACATTTGATATTTAAGAGATTAGTTCTGACTGCTTGTCCCAGTCACTTTCTTTGTTGCTGGGACAAAGTACTGTATGACCACAGCTTTAAGAGGGAGAGGGTTATTTGGGCTCATGTTTTAGTCTGTGGTCAGCTGGTCCTGAGGCGGGAGCTACATGATGGACGGGGCAGACTCAACAAACTGCTCACCTCCTGGTGGCCAGGAAACAGAGAGAAGGGACAGCTAGGAAGAGAGATGGACCCCTCTAGGTCATGGCCTCAGGCACCTGACATTCCCAATTAGGCCCCACCTCTAAGGGTAAATTAACTACCTAACCCCTGGATTTGATCCTTTCAAAAGCCTCACCTATGGGTGTATGAGGTCCCTGGAGGCATGTTTTATCTTAACCAAAACACTACTATTTTAAATTTTTTTGTTTTTGTTTTGTTTTGTTTTGTTTTTGTTTTGTTTTGTTTTGTTTTTGTTTTTGAGACAGGGTCTTACTAAGTAGTTCAGTCTGGCACTGAACTCACTATGTAGCCCAGGCTGGCCTCAAACTCATGACAATCCCCAGGTCTCAGTGTCCTGAGTGCTGGGATTACAGCTGTTTACCACCATGTCCTGCTACACTACTATTTTTAAAAGAAATAGTGAAAAAGAAAAAGAAAAAGAATTATTGGACATTTTTTGAAGACCTCAGCAGTCATCTAAGGAAAGGGTAACAGTGATTTTGAATATCACAATATACACAAATGTGATGAGAAATTATTGATCTATGGATGCATTTCAAAGATAGAACCAAAAAGAATTCCTACTTCTTAGTGGGAAGAACAATACTTTTGCCAGAACTTTCTAATTAGGGTGTACATAGATTATAAAATAGAGCTGTGAAGGAAACCTTGGAGGGTATTGGCTTGAGAAAATGGAATGAAGAATTTGCCATGAACAGAGTTGAATAGACTAATACACACCTGCTGTAGTGAGGCAAATCAGGAGCTGAGTGTGCATGTGTTTTACTTGGGAGATATCCGTATTCTGGTCTCCCTAGGTGATATAGCATGTCCTCAATGCATGTCCTCAATGAATGCATGACTTTCAGTTTCAACAGGATTCAAAGTTTAAGATACGTATAAGCAACTGTCAGCATACAGAGGATCTAAGCCCATACGTCATGGTGGTTTGCCAAAAGAGTGAATACAGAAAAGAGACAAGAATCTAAAAGTAACTGATTGATGTTCAATTCAAAAGATTAGGGATTCAAAAGAAATAGAACTCACAAAAGTTATCCAGAGAAGGAAGCCACCAGCGTGTAGTGCCCCGGAATCAAATCGACAGAGTGTATCAAAATGAAGGAAGCACAGGGACTGTGGGTGGGTCGTGGCAGACGCTCAGACTTGCCAGGCAGCCAACAGTCAGAGAGCCATCAAGACGACGGCAGGAGCCGGGACTCTGGCCAGTTTTCCATCTATAATGTCACCACATCAAAGCCTTTAGCTGGTCTTCTGACTGTGAAAAAGATGACTTGAAGACTGAGTTCTTAAATTTGCTGTGAATAATTAATCCAGGATTCCCAAGTGTCTGCTCCACTAAGAACTGTGCACTTTTATTCCTTTGGGTAATTTCCCAAGCTGATGACAAATATGTTTATCTTGCTTGTGGAAGACACACGCCATCTTTGTTGCGAGCTTTTCTTTTCTCTTCAATGAGGTCTGAAACCTTAGGGTAAAGCTAGACAGGTCCTCCCTGGGTGTTACCTACAGAGGGGAAGGAAAAACAGAAGAGATCAGAAGTGGAAAAGCTCACTTCCATTCATCCTGATAGTGTGGCGGTAGGTACGCATCCACGTTTTACAGTACAGCTGCCTTGACTATATACGAAGGCTTAGAAACCAGGTCTGCAGCCTCTGACATGGCAGTGGGCGTGACGTGTTCTGTAAGGGGCAGCAGAGGTGGACACAGAACTGGCACTGGCATGAGAGAAGACTGGTGTATGACTCTGGAGAAACTGGTTGTTGGAAATTATAGTAAAACTGTCACTACCATCCATATAGCATAAACTAAATTGAGTGAACAGAGTAATTCTTTTTTACTTGGATTTGACTTGAACTTCAGAGAAAAGATTAAACAGTTGGACTACATTCTGTAATTCAAGTATCTTGATTTCATTTGATGAAGAAATAGTCCTGTGTGATATCAAAGACACTCATCTCTGATCATCTGCTGTTGAGAATGGTTATGTAGCATACTTCTCATTTTGGATGCTTTCTGACTTTAAATACAAGTGATCGCTCCATTTTGGAAAAAACAGCAGGGAAAGAGTTCAGTGACCACATACATCCCAAAGGATGGCGCACAGGACTAGCACCCCATGCTAGGCCTGGTAGCACCCCTGCTGGCCTGGTGCTTAACAGTATCTGCGGCAGGCTCTTCACTGCGCATCCTCAGAACGTGAGATCACAGGCCGATTCCGTTTAGCTCTGCATGTCTCGAGCGTGCTGCGGTGTTAGGCGTTTACAGACGTCAAGCCTATGTTGACTTAGGAAACATGGACTAAATGTACGACAGTGCACGCAGCTTTCAAAGCCAGTGGGGCTCTGATAGTCACACAATATCTCGCAATTTAGGTCCACGGCAGGGGTACTCTGGAGGGCAGATGGGCAGTTTCTGCTCCGCAGATGATCTTCACGTGTCCCTCTCAGCCCCATCTCCTAGGTCTACCCTGAATAACGTAGATGCCCATTTTCCCCAGGATATGAGGCCCAGAAGTGGAAAATTTTTAATTGTTTCTCTGAAGTGAGAAGCCACTTGAACAGCAGAATCAGTTCCAAAGTAATTGTTCTTCCTCTGGGTATCCCTGTCAAGTTTATCTAGTGATGCTTTGAAAAACGCAATTGTTGAACTTTAGGTGGGCCACATTAATTGAAGTCCAAAATCAAAAGATGGTTATTTTCTCTCCACAACCATAGGCTATCTCCCTGGGAAAGCTAAGCTGCATAGAAAGCTCAATTGTCTTCAGTCAGTTTCACAGTTAATTTAAGTGTGTGTGTGTGCATGTGTGTGTGTGTGTGTGTGTGTGTGTGTGCTACTTCCATGCTATATTATGCTGTTAGAATAATGAGGGGAGAGTGGCAGGAGAGGGCTGGCTGAAATTTCACCTTTTCATTTAATTCACAGTGAAATTAAGCCTTTATTTACTAGACTGAGGTTTCCCACGAACTTAAAAGTAAATCGATACCGTGCAAGGTTATATGATTAAACTGCTATGTAATCACAAAAACCCATCCTCGATTTCTCAAAGACTTAGTAAAAGTCAATACTGATCATGTTTCAGAATTGAATGCAGACTTGAGAAATTCATAGATTAAAGAGGCCACGCAATCACTTTCCATGGTGGGACTCAACGCTCTTTCTCCATGCCTGTTAAGATAACCCTGTGCTAACCCCATTTTCCCATTTACCTCATACAACTGACAATGGCAGGGAAGAGGAGAATGGAGAAAGACAATCCATGTAATTGACAAAAATTTTTTTCTAACAATTGCTTTTAAAACCATTTTCTCTCACCCTATGGTGTCTCTGTCTTTCCAGAAGATTATTCTACGCACACTCCAAAGAACACCTCCAGGAACCCACTCTGCCCTCTGCCACCTCTGCCCAGGCCTTCACCTTCAGGTCTGGGCTGGATCAGGGGCTACTGTGCGGATCTGTGTGCAGTCTGGAAATGCAAACTCCCCTGCCCACCCACAGTAGTTTGAGCCAGGGGCAGGGGCCCAGACAGACACTGCAACCAGATCCTTCATGAAGTTGCATCCTTTTCCCAAGTACTTTAACTTATCAGAGGTCTGGACTTAGATCTTTTAGTCAAGGGTAAATTATTTTATCTTTATATAATGAAGAGATCCTTATATCAAGTTATTTATGATAACTAGCTTGGAAATAGTAAGAAACTGTCATTTTAAAAATTTAACATAGGAGTGACAGCTCTACTAATGTCTAACTTCATGTGTTGCCAGGCCAGTGTATTCTCTTCACAGTACAAGAGGAGTCATAAGCAGGGTCATTCTTGGTGAGTGCCACATGGAACAGGCAGAGGTAATTTAGCTGGGTATACAAGAGAAGTATGTTCTGAGAGTCAGGGACAATTATCTGTATGATAAAAGTAAATTCTTGCTAATTGTTGTAGTCAGGGGTTATACACAGAACAATTAGAATCAGGACATGGAGTTTATAATATTGTTTTATGATGGTCACCCAGAGTTAACACAAGAAAATGCAGGAAACCTATTCACAACACCAAAGACATAGAATATTTAGTCAAGGGCCTAAATACCACAGCAATGTCCTACATGAGCCCAGATAAAGACCCAGAGCTCATGACAATGCCTCCCACGAGTCCAACTGGAGGTCTAGAGCCCACAAGAAGGACTCACACCAGTCTCTTTTATGGATCTGTGCTGGGAAGGCCCAAAGGTTAGTGGTGGAAACTATGCCAGCAGGGTGAAGGAGCTGTGCTGATAGACTGAGGGTTCCATGCTGGAGCTGAGAAGTCACACTCACAACAAGATCGGGGCTGTCCTGAAAAGCACCACAGCCATCCTCAGCAACACAGAGGCCCCGAGCTCCTCCGATGACAAGCGCAGTCAAGTATATGCCAGGAAGCCAGTGTGACGAGTTCATCCTGGAGACCAAGTGGCACATGTCTTCCCCTCTGGAGTCAGGAAACAATGCTTGATGTGAGGACCAGAGCTTCTCCAGGAGAACCTAATGGCTCATACAGCAACACGTATGAGAACCCACAGCACCTCAACGTTCTCCTTCTCCTTCTCCACCTCTCCATTTATGCTGGCAGCTTTCCTAAGGTGAAACATCTACACTCAGCAGCATGGAGATGTAATCTAGCTGGTGTTAAGTTGACCACTAGTTTTTAATCCATAACACTAATGAACCAAATGTATGCATTTTGGAAACAGTAATTTTGAATCTGTTGTACTTTGGCATCTGCTAAACACCGAGTGATAGTAGGAAACCAAAATGACAAGGTTTGACCTTAATAAACATAGATTTGTGGAAGAAAAAGTTGTAAAGCATAGTGGTATAAAAGAACAGCAGAGAATGGTGGATTTGAGGTATTTCCTCCTTCTGGAATATAGATAAGGCTCAAAATCTGACAGCCAGCTTGTGCCATAGCTGTTCTGAATAACAGAAATAGATGTTGGAGTGCATTATGGCTTGTACCTAGATGTCCCCCAAAGCCTCATATGGTCATAGGGGGATTTTTTTTAGAGGTGACTGGACCTAGAGTACGTGACACTGGGATTAATTCATGGTGCTATGCTAAGATCAAGGAAACTAGGTTTAAAGGTGT
>PVJX010018368.1:0-36650 GCA_004027295.1 Dolichotis patagonum
TGAAGACATTAAGAGAATATCAAAGAAACAGTTCAGTTCTACACATACAGATTTTGTAAGTTAAATGGGCTAATTCCTTGAAAAATAAGTAACAACTTCAATTTGACCAGTATCAAATAATTTGAATAACCTTATAACTATTAAAAATTGAATTCTTAATTAAGCTCCTGAAAAGCAAAAATAACTCAGAGGGCCAGTGGCTTCACTGGTAAATTTGGGAAAATGTTTACAGAAGAATTAACATAAATGATCTAGGATATCTTTCAGATAATAGAAGATGAAGAAAACAATTCGCAATACATTTAAAAACTAGTATTATTTTTATACTAAAATAAGAAAAGTGTAATACAAAATAAAAGCAAAAAACTATAGGCCATTATCCTTTGTAAACAGAAATAAAATTCTTTAAGAAGACATGAACAGGTAGAATTTAGCAGGATATTAGATGTATCACAAAGTTCCCAAGTGACTTTTATTTCAGGAATACAAGGCTGGTTCAACATTTGATAGTCAATCAATGTAATCTGCCTTATTATAGAAAAAGCACACAATCATGTCATAGGATCATAAAAAACATTTTATAGAATTAAACAGCCACTCTGAATAAACACTGAGAAAAAACAGAATGAAGAAGAATACCAACTTGTTGAAGAAGAGGATGTGAAAAAGATCTAAGGCAAACATTATATTGATAACAGACAAAATGTTTTGTACCTAAAATGAACAAGACAATGATGTTAGCTTTTATTACTCTTGTTCAACATAAGGTTTTAAGTTCTATCTTGTGCTACAGTCAAGAAGAAAAATAAAAGGCAAGCAGTTTGAAATGGAAAAGATAAAGTAGTCTCTATTTGTAGGTGACACAGTTGTCTATATGGACATGCTAAGAAATCTAGAGTAAAATTAGAATTGATAAGTTGGTTTAGTAAGATCACTGAATACAAGATACATAAAAATCAACTGCATTTTAATATAGTAGCAATGTATATGTGGACCAAGGATAAAAATTACTATTACAATTATTTGAAAAGAAATTCTTAAGTATAAATCTCGGAAACATGCATGTGACTTGTAAGAGGGCAATGAAAAATACTGACATGAGAAACTCAAAATCTTAATGAAAAGAAATACATTCTAAGTTCCTGGATGGAAAGATGAACATAAGAATGCCTTTGGTTTTCATAATTTATATAGGTTTAATACAATTCCTTTCAAAATCTCAGAAAGATATTTCTAAATATATACAAGAGTATCATAAATTTTTATGATGAGACAAAGAAAGTTGGATGACTAAAACCAATTTGAAAAAAAGAATAAAGTGGGAGAAATCATTCTACTCAATTTTGAAATGTGCACTATAATCATAATCATCAGGATGAAGTGGGAAGGGAAGACACTGACCAATACAGGAACAAAGAACCCAGAACTAGACCTACAGGAGCATACCCAAGTGATCTTTAACTCAGTAACAAAAGCAATTGATTAGGGGGAAGATTGCCTTTTCCAAAACATTGCTGGAGCAAGCAGACACAATATGGAAAATAATGTACTCTGATCTAAATCTCATACCTGCACAAAAATTAAATATATCACAGACCTAGAGTTAGACTATAGACTTTAAAAGTTTTAGAAAAATAGAAGAAAATCTTTGTGATCTTGAGCTTGGCAAAGTTATTAGATTTCATACTCTCATATGTTCATGCGTGTGCAGCAGGATCCATAAAAGGAAAAATAGACAAATTTAACTTTAAATACACTGGATTTGTGAAAGACTCTATGAAGAGGATGAAAAGACAAGTTATAGACTAAAAGAAGGTATTTGCAAACCACGTTGACGAAGGATCAGTTCTAGAATTCATAATGATATGTCAAAACTAAATAATGGAAAAACAAACAATACAATTAAAACATGGACAAAGATAGGACAAGATTTTTCACTGAAGATAAAGTCATCTCCTTGACGTCTTAATAGAGACTGTTTTCAGTATTTCTCCTGGATACCAAAATCAGTGGATACTCAACTTCCTATATAAAATGGTATAGTACTTATATATAAAATATGCATATCCTCTCACATATATTAAATCATTTCTAGATAGCTTATAATACAATTTAAATGCTATGTAATCTGTTATTATTCTAAGCTGCTTTAGGAATAATGACAAGAAATAAGTCTGCAAGTGTTTAGGATGGATGGATTTCTTTTTAATATTGTCACTTCATGGTTGGTTGTGCCAATGTACATTCCCACCAACAGTGGAGAATTGTTCTTTTTCCCCACATCCTGGCCAACATTTGTTATCAGTTGATTTCTTGATGGCAGCCATTGTTTCTGGAGTGGTATCTCAATGTTTTAATTTGCATTTCTTGAGTGAGAGTTGTGGTCATTTTTAACTCTTCCTAGAATATTTGTGTACTCATTGTAGGATTGGTTTGCTGGTCATATATTTTCAGTTCTTTTTCATGAATGTGTCTTATTTCTCCACTAATTTTGAAAGATAATTTTTCAGGTACATCAATCTAAGCTGGTAGTTGTGTACTTTCAGGACCTAAAATACTTCACTCCCAGGTCTTCTTGACTTAAGGGTTTGTGTTGAGAAGTGTGCTGTGATTCTGTCAGGTTTTCCTTTATAGGTGATATGTTTCTTTTCTCTAACAGCTTTTAATATAGTCTTATTTTGCTGAATTTCTGGGATCTTGATTATTATATGTCTAGTTGACATATAATAATCAAGGTATAGATTTATTTTAGTCATGGCTATTTGGAGTCTATATACCTCACTTATCTGTGTGTCAGATTCTATTTCCATGCTTGGGAAATTTTCTGATATTACTTCTGCAAATAGTCTTTTTATGCCATTTGTGTTGACTCCTGCTTTTTCATTGACACCTGTCAGTCTTGTTTGTTTTTTCTTTGCATTGTCTTATAGCTGTTGAATTATTATTTCCTGTCTCCTTGTTCTTTTTAAGAGGTCTTTTCTTTCATGATCATTAGCTACAAACCTGTCTTCCAGGTCTGAAAGTCTATTTCTGTTTTGTTCAAGGAGTTTTGCTAGCTTTCAATGGAATCTTTAATTTCCTGGATATCTGTTTGAATCTGTTTCATGCATTGTATTTTTTTCTATATTGTTCATTTAAGGTTTCCATCATTTTCCTATGTTCCCTATTTTTTATATATGTCTACTCTAGATTTTCTGAGCAATTCCTTCATTATCGTTGTTATTACTTTTTTTTTAACCAGAGAGATTATTTATGATCTAATTTCTTGTGTAGCCTCATGGATTTGTTTCCTTATTTTGGTTGTTACCATTTCAGAGTTTTTGGGTATGTGTCTTCCATTCTCCTCTATTTCCATGTCTCCTGAATTTGTTCTAGGTGAACTGGAGGCCTGAGACTACATTTTGCTTCTGTGTCTTATTTTGTATTTCAAAAAATTTTTAATTTTTTTCCTGTGTTGGTCTTTGTAATTTTTTGTAGTAGATACCTATATTACTAGTATCAAGACTTCAAAGGTTCTTTGTGTCTGTCCCAAGTTCCTACCTTCCCAGTTAATTAAGTGTGAGATGCTAGTATCTGTTTGGCTCAGTCCCCCATTCTTTGGTGTTGGGCTGTGGTGAAGTTATGACCCCAGAGCGTCACAATATTGCTATGGAAGGTAGAACAACTGATTGCAACAGATATGACATCCTAGCTAAAGTAGTGTAATTAGCAATATCAATAGCATCAAGCACAATTTACAAACTGACAAACTGTGGTAGCTATTAACTTTGTACCTTACACCACGGGAGCAAAATCTACACTTATGTAACAAAATCAATCATTAATTAGGAGCTTGCATACAAAGTGTTTCCCTTTGGTATTTTTCCCCCGTGGTGGGGAAATTTAAGAGGGACAGTGGATAAAACAAATACAACTGCACAGGCAGTAAAGGACAAACGATGATCACACAAGCTTTGGGAATCTAGAGAAATGGGCAGAAAAGAAAGAATGAAGGAACAAGTAAGGGATTATGTGAGCTGGGCCCCTGGGTTTGGGAAATGGACTTAGTTTTTGTGACTGGAGTTTTCCCCAGCTCTTTGGAAGAGAGAAAAAAAAAAAGAAGAGAAAGAAAAGAAAAAAGGAAAAACAGAGGAAGGTTAAAAAAAAGAAAAAAAGAAAAACATTGGTGGAACTCACTAGTCTGTTCCATTCCATGTGTCTTTGTCCCCAAGCACTAAGCTGGCTCACCTAACTTACCACCTGTTGGCTCACTTTGTTAATGTTGCTTTGAACTTTTCCATTCTGTTAGTCCTGCTTGTCCTCCTGTGTGTCCCAGTCAGTGTCCTGCTGCATGGTTAGCATCCCCCAGTCCCTGGTCCTCTGGTGTGGGGAGAAGGAGTCAGTGCAGGTGGGAGGAGCTGGATCCTTCCTGGGCGTGTTGTGGGTTAATTACCGCCATGTATCACTTCTTGTAATCACGTGCATTTATGCAAATACTCCAAAGTAAAAACTTCATCAACATACATGCTATATAAATATTTATCAACATATCAGGGAACTGGGCGGAAATGTGGATAAAATGAGTTGATTAATTTCTCCTCTGAAGTTGAATGTAAACTGTATTGTAAAGCATTAATAAAGGAAGTCAAACATTAGATTTACAAAGGAGTTCTCGGCTAGTTTCAGTCCAATCTCACATTTCCTCCTGACAATCCCAGGTGTTTCCTTCCTGTCTTCACATACAGATTCCACCATCATCTTCTCTCCTACAAGGGAGGGGCCTGCCAAGATTTATAGCTCAGTTTATTTTCTCTTCGCTGTTAACCAGATTTTGGTAAATCAAGAAAAGTCTAAGAAGGAATAAACTTTGGTGGAGTTTTCAGGTAAATGGGTCAGGTATTAGTAAAAGTAAGTATAAAAATGTTGGGATGACCACTTAGAGAACAAGTAATAAAAGTGGCAGATACAGTAGCATGCAAGACTACAATCTGAGAGGTTGTTTATTCTTAGTACAAAAACACTGTGCATGCAATAGGCATTCATCACTGGCAGAGTGAGGGAGGTTTTGTGTAACACTAGCTACAACATTAGCGATCACTTAACAAAAAGAAGTCCCACTGTATCCCAAGCAGTGTGGGGGTCTGACCCGCACATAACAACAGCCATGACAACCAGGACAGCTGACATTTATTTAACACTTGGGATGCTCCAAACACTGTCCCAGCTTCACGCTAATGTCTCAATCTTCACATTGACTTGTAGGTAAATACTATTCTAACTTTACAGACAAAGAGAGATTACTTACCTAAAGTAACTAAATAACACAGGTAGTGTTTTGTGGAGCCTTTAGGAAAGCTTTCTCCTTTCAGTAGTGCGTAGAATCTGTGACAGTGTGTGCGTTAAGATTTGTCTTTTGTATACCCACCACCTGACCAATCGGTAAAAAGAATGTGGTATGTGTACATGATGAGATAGTATTCAGCCAATAGCAAGATGAAATGCTGTCACTGAGGATGACGTGGATAGAACAGCCCTTTACATTAGGTAAAATAATCCGGGCCCTGAAGCACAAGTACTGCATGATCTCTCTCATATGTAGA
Organism: Dolichotis patagonum; assembly: GCA_004027295.1. Lineage (NCBI taxonomy): Eukaryota > Metazoa > Chordata > Mammalia > Rodentia > Caviidae > Dolichotis > Dolichotis patagonum. The sequence continues at coordinate 5,580 of PVJX010018368.1, forward strand.
ATATAAAAATATTAATCTTACAGAATCTATGAGGAGAACGGTGAATACCAGAGGTCCGGGAGAGAAGAATGGGGAAATGTTAATTTATGAACACTAACTAAAAAGAAGTTCTAGGGTGCTATTTCACTGTAAGATAACTATAAATAATGATAATGTACTGCATATTTCAGAAAGTTAAAATAAAGTATTTGAATGTCTTCACCCTAAAGAGGTGATAACTGGTTGAATATTTACCCTGACATAAGCATGGCATGTTGTGTGCATGTACTGAAATAGCACATGGTACACTGTAAGTATGTACAATTTTTATGTTTTTAAGTATTGATTAAAAACTAAGTTTAAAACAATAAAAGATTTGTCTCCCTTTGGTGCTGGTATGATGGACTCCTCTGATGGCTTTCTGCTGACCCGCTGTTAGCATCAGCTCTCTTCGTGCATTCGGAGGAGGGTCATTTCTCAGCCGTTGTCCTCAAACTCACCTATTCAAATAGATCACGATACACAGAGGTCTTTGTCTGCAGAAAAGGATATAAAAGTCAAAATACTTTTCCTGCCAGCTATTGGGTTGATAGGGAGGGAGTATATTGTATTTTAGGACACAATTCAGATCTGTGAGTTATTTCCGCTCCCTCTCACTTACGTTCCTACAGTTGCTGAATGTACACTTTTTCTTCTGCCTTTTAGGAAGTGTTTCCTGTATAACCATGGTTCAATTCTGCAGCATCTCCCAGAAGATGGCTAGCTACTTCCCTCAGATTTCTCACCCAAAGTATGATCCCCAGGTCTCCTAGGATGGGACTCTTTTTACATAAATGATTTCAGTAACAGTGTTTGTGGAGGTGTTCTGTGCAAATGGGCCAGCCTCATTTCAGGAGTTGGCAGAAAGAAAACAAAAGAAGTTTCCAGAACCCTTGTGCCTTACTTGAAAACTCAACGAGAACACTTTAGTTGAAATTCAGTGTGTCAAAAGCACAAGTGACATGTACTGCGTCTATTCACACCTGAATTTAATGTGTGTGTATAAAATAAAATCTTTGCTTTTCCATCACTGGATTCATGAAAATGAGATCGGAAGATGAATCCTCGTGGCATTCAATGCATTACAAAGGAAATGTGTTTGCATGCCTTGGTGCTTATATGATTTATGTTTTTGAATAGCATTTTGGTGTTATGTATACAGTTTATACGTTCTGTGTATTTTTTTTTATCTACTTGGATAAGGTGGTAGCAATGAGACTGATGATCTCACAGCTTGCAGAAGCTATAGGACTTCTGTAAAGCATTGATTTGCATTCTTCCTCCAACTCACTTTGGAGACTTGTATCCTAATTTTTGCTCAGGGATGAATTAAACGGTCACTCAGTGTTTGCCAGGACTGATTAGCTATTTTCCACCATGAGTCATGGCACCAGTAAAATAAATGTCTTTTCATTTCAAAGTCATAGGAGGGTGGGTCCCACTTGTGTGGTAGAAAAGTTGATGGTTCCAGAAGCATACGGCATCCCACTGGAAAGCTAGGGATGGGTGTAGGGGGAAGGTAACTAACTCTCCATGCTACTCATTGGATTGTTTTCTGGAGGCAAATTCATTCTAGACTACCATGGATGGATCAGCAGGGCCAGTTTAGATGCAGCTTTAATGCTGAGAACACACACATTACAGAAAAAAAAAAGTTCTTGGCCAGAACTGGTTTCTCAAATCCTTCTTTCAATTATTGAACAGAGTTTTGCTTTAACAAGCATTCTCTCCCTCACAGTTCTGCTTCTCATTTGGCCCATCCTCCCATGAAGTCATAATGTGTGTTTATGACATGGCACAAGGTTACCAAGATGGAAATGATTATGATATCATGGACACCAAGCCACAGAGATGGGCAAGTGTTCAGGGTAGAAACTGACTTGCTTTACCCTCAACACAGCCCTTTCCCTATTAGCCCACACCTCTTTGGTCTAACTCAGCTCAGTCATTCACTGTCTTTTCTCAGCTATACTGGTACAATGTGTGGCCTTTGAAGCTTGGACAGTGATATCCCAGCCAGCTGTGAGCTCTTGTCTCAGGGATTCTGGGATTTCTCTGGAAATATGGCTGCAAAGCTTTCTGGGATACCATTCAAGTAGGGACTATAGTAGATGGGCTTGTGGGTGGCAGCCGTGGGAAGTCTGGCAGAGATGTCTGTATATCTGCTACAAACAGGAATGGAGCCTAACCATGGATATGGATGACTTGGAGAGAAAAGAAAATTTGGGAGGGAAGGGGAGGGAGTTTCTATATTTAAGATTCACTGTGGTGGGAGGCTCAGAGGAAGAAAACCATGGCTACCAAAATGTCAAGTCATTAAACTTTTTCTGGTGATATTTTAACTCAGCAAGTTTAATCTTTTGAATAATATTCCCCAAAATAAAATTAGATGATATTTTCACAAAGTAATAAACAAAATCAGATTTTTGAATGTCCGTACGGTTCTTGAACTTATGTAGTCTATTATATATCATTGCAGTGGTATACTGGAAATCAAGCCAGGCTGCTGTTTTTCTGGCCTGGAGGACTTACTGGTACTGGTGTTGCTCAACTTTTTAAGCCTTCTTTGTGGGGAACCTGAAGTAGCTGTAGGTGACCCTGAGAGAAGGTTGTCCTTTAAACCATCTGATGAAGGCATATGGGAAAGGTTACACTGATTTTGCCCTCACATAAGAATCACATTGGAGAAAATAACAGCCCTGGCATGAGAAAATAATTTTGAGGCATGAGAAAACTGAAACAGTGTTCAAGGACTTGGCAGATCTGTTTTCTGCATTTTTCTGTTCTGTATTTTAGTTTAAGTACAAGTTAGGGGTTAGGAATCTATCCTGTTGCCCGTGGGCTTACTTTAATCAAGCTAACACAAACTGTCTCTGTCTTGATGGAGCCCATGTTACATATAATTGGGGGGTTAACCAACATCAAGAACTCTCAGAGTGAAGATGTTGAGCGTAGGACTTTGGCAGTGTCCTGAGCTATCTATCTTGATTTTGTGGCTTAGAACTCTCATAGTCTCTACAGCTATGATTCATAGCAAGTACTGGCATCATATTAAACTTGGTGGTAGGCATTTGCAAGGACACAAGCAGCAGGCATGATTAGCAGGCCCCAGGGCTGCCAGTTGGGAAATGTTTTCTGGGCAGAGAGTTCTCAGTGGTTTACTGGTTGGTTCTGGGGCTACTGGGGAACTTTTGAGGAGAGAGTCCAATGGCTGCTGAAATGCATATGTTTAGTTGTCTTCCTGAATATTTGTCTGCATAGCTTTAACTGTTTGAAGATTAACAAATCTATTTGATTTTCACTTTGCAAAACACTCCCTGAATCAAAAATCATTTTTACCTCCCCTTTCAGTGTTCTGTGGAAAATATTATCAATTTCCCTTCTGGGAGTTTGCAAATGAGGATTAATAGAGTTCAACTGGGGCATCTCTGTAAGCAGATGAATCTTGCAAGGTGGCAGAGTTTGAATAACTCTGAATGAGTTGGCCTTTTCTTCACTAAGTTGTATCTGATGGTCATAAAGTATTCAAGGATAGCAACTTCAGTTAGTAAATCAACACTGTAATTGACAGCCTTCCCCTGCCTGTAGGCCTGCTAACAGGCAAGATGGCTAGCAATTGTGGAAAAGAGTCTCAAGTGACAAACATGTAGTTTTGAGGCCCTTACAGATAATTGCTGCTGGAGAGTCTGAGCGTTTGCTAGAAGCTTATTTCATGGGCAGATACTACTGGGGAGCCAGAGGTCATTTAGATCTGAAAACTGGTCCTTTTCTGAAAGTGGTTATTGTAGATGATTTCAGATTTTAAAATCTACTCTACTGGACTGGACAAAAGGCTATCAGGGCTTAAGATCTGTTATGGTCTCTCTTTACTATTGCTTAAGGAACGGTTCAGCTAATTAGAACTATGTGCACATAAGTATGTCAAACTGCATGGGTCTTTTGCCTCAAGACGTCCTTTTCCCACTCTGTTTGTCTTCTAGGACTGGACAGAAAACTAGTAGATAAAAATGCTGCCTTTGTGAAGAAGCCTGACCGGAGAAGCTATCCAAATGACCCGTCCAGTGTGTGAGACCAGAATGTTGCACTTAGGTATTTGTGTGTTTCTTATCAATAGACTGGTTCACAGCAGACTTTCTGAATAAGACTTGAGCCTTGATAAATCTGTTCTCAGGTGGAAGAGACAGCCATGATAAGGCTCAGAGGCAGGAAGCAGCAAGGATTCAGGTGGACCCTGTTTTGATAGGTAGCACTGAATCTGAGAAGAACTGTGAGTCTCTAGTGCTTGCTGGGCATGCTTCTCAGGGTTCTTTCTCTGCAGTAGCCTTTCACAGGCTTTGAAAATACAGTCCTACCCTCCTTCTCTTCTGTCCAGGAGCCTGTAGCCCACCATCCTCTGCACTTTGAGATTGGTTCTGCATTGGGCAGGCCTCTCTCCTGCAGCCCACTGCTACTGCCCTCCTGACTCAGCCCCTCCCGGTTGCTGGCCTCTTTTTCTTTAGAGCCTTTTCTACAGTCTTACTACCTGCAGTGTTGGTAGTGCCACTCCACCCCAGCCATTGGTCGCTCCATGAGGGACAGCAATAATGATAGTAATAGCACGTATTTAGTGCTTGCTTCCTGCATGGCAGGCACCCTTCTGTGTATTTTACAAATGTTAAGCAACTTATTCCTCCCAAGAATACTCCCTGGGCTCAGCACTTTCACTGTTTCCCTTTCACAGATGAATATACTGATATGCAAAGTTACACAGCTAACACTTGCTAAATTAGGTATCACACTCAAGTGCTATGATGCAGATTCCATGCTATTATTGTGCTATACTGGGCCAAGTTAGTCTTAGCCATGTGGCGGCCATGCTAAGTCCTTTACGGCAGAATTCTATGCCTTGTTTTCCTCTCCAGATAGGCAGCCTATTAGCTACAGAAGACTGGATAGCAAATCAGGATGATGATTATCATTCTGCCCCAGGCAAAGGCACTCTGCATATGTTAATTCCTTTTTGGACAGATAAGATTGTTACTCAGGTGAGTTAAGACATTCACTGACACCAACATTAAGCTCAGCAATTTGTGTTTTCATTCCCAAGCGAACAGGAAAGGTCAATAAATAAAATTTGTAGAATTCAGCCCCAAAGATTAGTTTGGCTGCTTAGAATGTCCCATAGAGGGAATCATTAAGGACTCTCTTGATAGGAAGATTTCCATGGTGGGTTAGGGGGTCCCCTAGGGCCAGTGGGAGTATATTTGCCACCTCTGCCTAGGAGTAGTTTCTCAGATGTTTCACTTTATGCATTCTGAGAGAATCATGAAATATTCCTGCAAATAGCATTTGGATTTTTCTTTTTTCTCTGTCATGCAGAGATTGTTGCTCAACCACAATACTCTGCCTGGCCAGTCCTTGTGTGATAGTCTCCAAGTTGACAGAGGCCACTAGCTTCAGGTTAGCAAGTGGGTGAGCCCTTGTGGGAGGACTGTGAGGCATCTCAAAGACTATCGAGTTAGCCAGCCATGAGCAAGGTGCAAGCCTGTGCTGGGATGGGTTTTCATTCACCCGAACTGCTGAAGGCTGAATAGGGTGTCATGCACCTGCCGTCTACTTAACATGGTAGTTCAGCGTGCCAGGAGCGGAAGTTTTCACTGCCTATATTGTGACTTAAAATTTTGAATGCTACCTTCCCGTTCAAAGATCATGGGCTCTCATAACCCATAACTGGCTTTAGGAAAACCATTTCTTACCGAGGTAGCAGATGAGACGATTAGGAAGGCATAATGGGGCAGACAGACTAGCATGTTTATATTGCACAAGGTGGACATGGTTAGAATAGCTCGTCACTTTTGAGCATTACTCCTCAATAAAGTCTATGGATTGTTACAAAAGCAATAGCTTTGTCACTTTCTGTGACAGCACTGTAATCCCAGAATCCTGATAAATGGAACTCCATGGCACACTCCAGTTATTGTGCATTCAAAACCGATTATGGAAATGATACCGGTAAGTCTCAATTATTTCCACATTGCCTGGCTCTGCTCCAAGACTGCTTTTCTTCCCATCCCTCACTTGTCATGCTATTCTTTTCATATCCCATCCTGGGGCCCTGACAATACTCAGTAAAGTGCACAGATATGAAATGTGGAATTGGCATTTTCCTCCATAATTATCTCTCAATCAGACATCATTTGAGCATGACTCCTGGGTTTTGGAGAGGCGCTTACTTTTTTGCCCTGCAGAACCTGTCCAATACTATGACTTGCATGTGCCCAGTGTCTTTCTAGTTCTTCTTTTACCCTAAAAAGTATTTTTGAGCTTTTCATTCTTTAATTCTAAAGAAAGCAGCATTAAATCTTTTGTTCATGGTTTGCAAATTTCAGTTTATGCTCGAACTGTTAAGTGCTCATTTGAACTCATTTGTCTTGGAAATGATTCATTTTTTTACATCATCCAGATGAACATGTGCTAGCCTTTTGTTACCTATTTACTTCACCTCTGATTTGTTTTCCTTATATTAATTTGTCCCATAATAGATTTTTATACTGTATTCAAGCTGTGTATGCTCTCTGTCTTTATCCCTCATTTTTGTTTTAAGAAAACAACCACGAGTAGTTAGGAAAAAAGAAGGGTAAGAAGCAGGTGACCCAAGAGTGAACACATCCTCCCACACAAGGATTGTAGCTAAGGTACAAACTGGAAGTAATAACCAAAGCTAGTTGGGCTACTGGATGACCCTGTGGGCCATACACTCACAATGATGCTTTCCCCCAAATAGCTGAGTCAAGTTTGCTCCTTTCATCCTTCCTGTCCTCAGCCTGAGCTGTGTGACCCTGAGCAAGGCAGTCACGTCTGTATCCTACCTGTAACATATTTAAACATGATCTTAGTAATGCCTGCCTCAGGAGCTGTCTTGAGGGCTGAATGAGAAAATTAATGTAGAATATTTAGATCAATAAAGTTCACATACTGTTCATCATTTTAAATGTTGTCTTACTTTCTTTAGTGCCTGTCAACTAGTTAACATGCTACACACACACACACACACACACCACACTTATTTATTATTTACCTTTTATTTAGTTCTTGGCCCATTAGAAGGTAAATTCCATTAAGGTAGAGATTTTTATCTGTTTTGTTTAAAATTGACTTCGTGGCCCTTAAACCAGAGCGAACACCTGGCAGGTGCTTACAGATATTCCTGGGGGATATAAGAGGCTATCAGAGTATGTAAAAGTCAGTGAAACAGACTGAGCAACTGTGAATAGGGTTAGGCAGAGAAATCATCTTTGTAGCTTCCCCCAGGCCCTCTTCATTGCCTGGAGTTTAGCTCTCTTGGGTTCCAAACCTTCTCAGGACAGCCAGCTTCACATAGCCTGAGGAAGAATTCACTATGTGATCCATGAGTTCAGGGCCTCAGAGACAGCTTAAAGCGCATCCACCTCGGACTCCTTGACTGAGATTTGGTGATGTACTGAAGCTAGATGTTGACAATGCAATTCAATTCACTCTCCAAAAACTCTGTTCCTTCTGTGAGTGTTAATTTCATCATTATGGTTTGCTTCTGCTGTGTCCCCCGAAAGCTGAAGTGTTAAAGGCTGGGTCCAGAGTGCAAGTGTTCAGACAAGGAGCCTTTCAGAGGTGACTGGGTGATGAGGGGTTTGCCCTCTGGAATGGACTAATCCATTTACGGTTTCAGTGCTTAATGGAATATTGGGAGGTGCTGTGATTTGTAGGAAGTGGGCCTAGCTGGAGGAGGCAGGCCGCTGGGCCTGAGCCCTGGAGGAGAACATTTTGTTTTTTCTTTTTTTCCCCTCCTGCCTACTCCAGCCCACAACGAGGTGGGCATCTTTGCCCACCACACGCTCCCTGCCATGGTGGTCTACCTCACATGAGATAAAACAGCAGAGTCCAACAACCAAGGACTGAAACCACAAGCCAAAACAACTCTTTCTTCCTTTAAATGAACTTTCTGAGGTATTTTGTAACAACAACCGAAAGCTCAGAAGACAAGATGGCCTATCCCTGCAGAATGTCCACTGGTGTCATAGCTGGCCACCTATGAGCTGATAAACGGTGCCCAGGACAGAAGGTGGGAGGAGATGGAAATCTTTCCTCTTCCATGGAGCACCCACAGCGGCTGGAAACGGAAGCCCTCCCTTTGGAAAGAAGGAAGCCAAGTTAAAGCTTGGTGAGTTGCAATCGCCAATTTATAGAGCGAGAAAATGTTTCAAATGAGGTTTACCTTCTATGTGGAGAAATCACTGAGTTTTATGAAAACCTCATGGAGGCAGTTGTCCAATGGCTGAACAGGATTGAGCTTCCCGTGGAGTTTCAGCCGTGGGCAGGGACGGTGCACCCTACTGCGCAGCTGCAGGAGCCCTGGGGGGCAGTGGGCCACAGACCCTATAAGTGCTTGCAGTGTTTGCAGGTCATGGCCACGCAACCCTGAGACTGCCACCTCTCTTGCTGCTCCTCTCACTGGGCCTCAGTTGTCCCTTTGTCTCCAAACCAAGCTTGGCTTGGGCCTCATGTATTCTCAACGACGTGTGCAACGGAAAGCCCTCACCCCCGGCCTGGTTTTAAGTTTCATTTATAAACCAACGACTTCTAAATTCTTATGTCCTGCTTAGCTCCCCACCCCACCTCTTGCCACGCCCACAGGAACACTGGGACATCTCATCTGAACTCACAGTTACCATGAATACAACCTGAGCCTGATTACCACCTCCTCCCTCTGCTCTAGAATTCCCATTGCAGGAAATGAGACCACCACCCACTCAGTTCAGTTGAGTGAAAACAATGGAACTTCCGTGATTCCTTCCGTCCCCCACTCCCACACACCCAGTCTGTTGACGAGTCCCATTTCCTCTCCTTCTAAGGGATTGGGGGCATCCTCCTTGCTCATCCTGTCCAGCCAGGAATGGCAACAGGACTCCACAATTTCCCTGTCCCTCTGGCCTCCTACAAAAGAGTCCCCATGCAGCTGCCAGGGGGTGAGAGAGAGTGGGGATGGGGGAGGGAGTTAATATATTGCAGTCAAATGACAGACAACACTTTTTCCACAACACTGTTGTGGTTTGTCTGCCTTCTTCTGGCTTTGCCAAGCTCTTATATGCCCTGGGTCACCTGTGTGACCATAGACCAGTGTCCTGATGAGTGGCTTGGTCCCTCCCTGCCTTGGCCCTCTACCCAGAATGCTCCTGCACTTCACCCCCCCCCCCAATATCCTTAAGAGAGGCTGGGGACACCCCTTTACAGTGCCCTCTCTTGAAAGTGACTTAAGGAGAGCTCTGGCTGTGGCAATCCTTTGTTTCCAGTTTTCTCCGTGCTGGTCAATGTTGGTACATTTCTCAGTAGGTCATTGGTGTGTGACTGTCCCTTTCCTCAGCGTCTACACACTAAGTGGAGGGATGTTTGTTGTCGTCTAGGACAGCACTGACAGCATGTGCTGGATAAATCTTCAGTGAAGAAATAGACAGTTTTCCCTGGAGGGTCGCTGACCCTTGGACTCCACATTCCTGGAAGGGGCACCAACACGGCAGGAGTCTCCTGAAGGGGATGGCACAGCTTGAATTATATGGGAGGCAGGAATGGGATAAGAAGACCCAGAGTCATGCTGGGAATTGGTTTTTTGTTTTTTCTTTTTTTCCCCCAGCAGGTTGTTTGGAATGTCTGCTCAGTAGAAAAAGATTCCAGGAGCTAAGATCATTTTCAGCAAAATCCAGTTTCTATTTGATCTTTCTGGATCTTTGAGGAGCAACTTCCAATTTACAAGCCTATCCCAGTCCTTTTAGTTACCTAAAACTGATGCCCTGTACAGTTTGAAGTTCCTTCTGACGATACCTGGCTACAGTCTTTAGCTTTGTCTCAGGCCTGAGGTGAATCAAAGCTTTGAGATTACTTTCCTCTAAACATTTCCCAAGGGGCATAAGTATCTCACTAGATACTTCCGTATACTTAGCATATGCACTGCAGTTATTTTTGTGGCACATATGACAACATACATCCCACCAAAATCAACATATATCCCACAAAAATAATTGTATGTTGGTGTTTCCCAGTTTTAAGCAATTGAACTTTGACCAAGTAAAATAACATGAATCAAAATAACGATTTGAAAATAATGAATGAAAAGAATTGATTTTTATTTTCAATTGCAATTTTATTTTAGGATCACTTCACTTTATAGAAACACCACGTGAACATGACCTATCACTGGTGATGAGAACATTGTTCACTTGGTGAAGGTGCTGTGTGCCGGGATTGCCCACTGAACTTTCCCTTTGCACTGTGTGCTTTGGAAGTGAACTCCTAAAGTTGCTCACCCTTAAGAGTCATTAAGTCCTACCTCCTGGAAGAAGGTATCTACACATATTATTTGGAATTATTTTGCAAGGATTATTTGTCCCTTCTCTATTTATTTCTTAGTCATTTATTTGCATCAGTATGGATTCATGGGTATTTATTTTATCCTGCAGTTATAAACCCAAGCTATTTTATTTATTTTATTGATCAGATTACTCTAGCTTTAGCCATTAGGAGCTCTTTCTTAATGGTCACATGTTCCTTCAGCATGCCTTCATCCATTTATTCATTGAGAATGTTCTTGTTTTCTGTCTTTAGAGGATACTGAAGGGTACATTATTCTTTCGCTATCACAGGTCCAGGATCAACCATTTCTGCAATGGACCCTTGGTCCATTTTTATTGGAGAAATTGTTATTAGAAATAAAGGTCTGGTCAAAAGTATGGTCATTGCTACTGGGGATCTACTGCCACTGGTCCCTGCCAGGAGACAGACCTAAGAAATATGTTAGTGCATAATTAACCCACACATACACATACGTTTGTACCAAAGTCTATCTCCATCCATAATGTAATAAACTGAGCACTAAATTTATTCTCCCATCTTGGAAGCTAATCTATTAGTAAATAGTCAAATCTAGATTTCTTGCTTTTGAGAAGTCAGACTGTGATGACCATTCATTCGTTTGCTCAATCCTAGTACAGATGTACAATACTTTCAGAATTATTAACTCATACCTCTGTGAGAAACAGATTTGCTAATTGGAATACTTGAAAATACATAGTTTAAATGTTTAAACCTTATTTTTCTAGATCATACTATATTAATATTGTGTTTTCTGTAGATCATATTAACTTAATGTTCAAAATGTGATTTAAATATGCCCTTTTTAGGATATAACCGCATGTATGTTTAAGTGTGTAAGATAGATGACCATATTACTGTTTTTGTTGGATTGTTGAGCAGAACTGTTAACAGTCTCACTGTTTGAATGTTTACTTTGTATGCTTTAATTTTGTAACTTGAACAACTATTTCCAATGATGAGAGTATGTAACATATCAAGTGGTGATTTCTTAGTGTTTTGGTTTTTTGTTGTTGTTGTTTTGGTTTTTGTTTGTTTTTGGTTCTTTTTTCCCTTTGGAATTCTGTATTGTCGCTACCATTTTTCTGTTTTGCCTGGTTGGTTCTTTTTTTTTTTTTTCCTCTTTAAATAAAATTTTAAAAAAATAGGGCCTTTTAAAAAATACCTGCATTAATAATAATAGCTTTGCTTTATCTGACTCCCCTGTGTGGCAGATGTGGAAAGCACTTCACATGAATTCTATTTATCCCTCATCCTTATCATAGCTTTCCTATTCTTGTTTTACAGTGGAAGATCCAGTGCAAAGGAGCTACATGACTTGAACTCTCAATTAATAAAGAGGATCTTGAATTTAGACAGGGGGACATTTGATGAAGTCAGTTGCCTGTAGAAGATGCTCTCACAAAAGAGCGACAGAGGATGGATGAATTCACTGGCTAACAACTGTCTACAGAACGATTCATGGAGCTGCGGGACCTGAGAATCACATAATGTAGCGTTTGTGTACTTGGCTGCACATTAGAAACACGTAAAGGGCTACAAAGACACTAATGCTACCATGGTCCTCATCCTAGCTCAGCACCTGTGACCATCTCATGCCACAGGTTTTCACTTTCTCATCTCATTTCTCAGTGATTATGATTCAATTAGATGGGGCCCAGCCCGGGTATAAACCCTGAGAGTTCCCAGGTAAGTGGTGTGCAGACAGAGCTGTGAACGGTGTTATTACAGTGTAGACGCCTAATGTCTTGTGTGTTAAAAGTCTGTTGCTATTGGAAACTGGGGAACCTTTAATAGGCGCGAGTCTACTGAGAGGTTTGGGGTCATTGGGGTGTGTCTTTGAAGGAGATTGGGGGACCTCAGTTTCTTCCTCTTTCCCTCTTGCATTTCCCAGCCACAAGGTGAGCGATTTGACTTTGACATGCACTTCTATCACGGTGTGATCACACAGGTAAAAGTAGTGGACCAGTTGAACATGAGTTGAAAGTTGGAAACAAATGTTATCTCAGGTTTTTTTTTTTTTTTTTTTTTTTTGCAGTAAAAGAAAACTAACACAACTGGCATTTCTAAACTCCTGTTGAATGTGGACACTCTTCTTGGAATTATTATCTGCCCTCTGACTTGGAAGATTTCCAGTGATAGAATTAAATGTCACTCATTCTTACAGTGCATTATATGTAAGACCGGGCTTTGCATCACATTTAATTCTCTTCCACATTATACTGTATATGACTGTTGAGAGTAGGAATTCTGTTGTATGAATAAATGTGTCCATGTTTTGCATAGTCTCAATTCCATCTGATCTGTGTCCAAGTCTTTCAGAGTCTGCTACACAGGATTTTATCTCCACTTACTTTGAGGGCAGCTGGTCTCATTGTTGGATAGGTCTACCCATGAGCCAAGGCGTAAGGTCTAATGTTTATTTACTGTTCTTAGTTCACTTCTTAAGAGTTATGCCTTAAGATTTCACAGATTGGCGACCTCCCTTTCAAAGTGAAAGCCTCTGGACACCTAGCTTGGAACCCTTGCTTTCCCTGCCCTGTGCTCCTTCCATTACTACTTGCAAGGTGCCACCGTGGTCCCTAAGGTCCAGTACCTTTCCTTGCCATCTCTTTTTACTCCAGGGACCTCTAATCAGTGACGCTGGTAGAAACGCAAGTCCCGCAGCTGAGCTTTGACCTCCTCCGAGTTCAGTAGGTCTCTGTCTCATTTTCTATTATTTCTATTAAAGGTTTTATTAGCTCTCTGGAAAGCTCTCTGCCCCAATGCTGGCTCATATTAAGTAGATTTTTCCACATGAATTTCTGGCAAACAACACGGTTTCCCAAATTAGATTTATATAGTTGATTTTTAAAAATATCTGAATGCAGAACTTTCTTTCATTTTTATTAAACAAACATTCTCATTTCCTATACGTTACTCTTATTGATCCAGGTCATTTAATACTAAGTCTGTCAAATATATTATGATGTCAATCTGATCAGCTGTATTCCATGTCTCCAGCTAAGGCAATCGACATCACCAAACCCCTGCTGTGGCAACTTTTCTATAGAACTTTTCGTCTGTCACCCATTGCACATTATCTGTTTTCTCATTGGATTATTTGAAAACATTTTATAAGCTCTGATATACATTTTATAGCCATTACTTCTTTTTGAGTCATGCAAGCTACTTTTTTTCCTCTAACTTCCAAAATTTTAAAGCACTGTATCTTAACTGGTCTTTTTAACTTTGCTGTTCCAGGTATCTTTAGGGAAAGTAGAGGCTTTCCTCACAGGTGAGAGAAAAGGGTCAGTCTCAGAAGAAATACCCAGTTCACTCCTTCCTGTGTTCATATGTCACGTGCATGTGGCATCATGAATTAGTTAACTCTTGCTACCTAAGAAATTGCTCCAAACATAGTGGCTTAAACCTAGAACAACCTATGGTCTTACCGCTTCTGTGAGTGAGGTATTCAGGAGTGGGTTAACTGGGCTGGGTAACAGGATGTCTCATTAGGGTACAATTAAGGTGACAGCCAGGCTGAGTCATTCCCCTGAAGGCATCTCAGAGGCTGAGGCTTCTGAGCTTTCGCTATTCACCTGGTTGATGTGTAGAGGCCTCGCTTTTCACAGGGTGTTTGAGTGATCTGTAGTCAAGGCCATGGTTTCCCCCAGAAAGAATGACCCAGAAGAGAGAGAGAGTGCCACAGCAACCTCGGTACCTTTTATGACCTGTCTCTGACATCACACAGACTGCTACTGCTTTATTCAGTTCGTTCCTGCTGAGGCACTAAGCCTAGCCCATGCACAAGGGAGACAGAATTAGTTTCTGCCTTTTACAGAAAAGAATGATAAAGAATTGTGGACCTGTTGTACAATCACTACACATCAAATATCAGAAATTTTCTCCATGTGCCAAATGTTTATGGCGTTATGTGCATATTTTTGACACCAATAATTAGCTCTAAATTTTTGATCAGGAGGGTGCGAACAAAAAGAATTGGAACATTTAACCTAGTTTAGAAAGCTCTCCTAACCTCTCATGGTATGGGACTTTATAACCTCTGATTAACATTCATCTCCCCCTTACAAATCATGTGTGTCACCATTTTGAAAATTCTAAGTAGAGATAGATATCTTCTTTCCCAGCATGTGATCATGTTTTTGTGTATATTAACATGGCAGTGGCCAAGCCAGCTTGGTATGTGCTCAAAGAGAGCCCATGAAGACTTTATGGGAGCAAAATGTAAGCTGCTCCTAACAAGTTAGTTTAGAATCTCCCTTTTTCTTGTTTCATTACTTATGTTTTTAAATAAATTTTTAAGGTGAAAAAGTTTTACATATACAAAGATTAGTAACATAATAAAGTTGGCCTGTAGTCCTAATCCAATTTCCCTTCTTATTACCATCTTACATTTGTGCTATGTATTTGTCACAATTAGTGAATCAATACTGGTACTTTATCAATAACTAAAACCCATAGATACTTGTTCTCCTGTTTTTAATTTATATACCATTTCTGCCTCAGAATCTCATTACACTTCATTACTATGTCTCCATAGGTTTCTTTTCGCTATGACAGTTTCCATATTTTGTATGTTTTTGGTGATTTTATAATTTTGAGCTGTACCACTTTGGTATTTTATAGAATGACCCTCTATTGGGATTTGTCAGATGGCTTTGGCTCATGATAATCCTAGTGTTGTGGGTTTCTGCCACAGAGACAAAGTACCATTTATATCACATTATGTCAAGGTTACATCCTACAATCACGACCTATCATTGTTGTTATGGTATGTGTGTAAATGACCACAAAAACCTATGTGAGGATAGGTCTGTTTCAGAGGGGCTGACTCTAGAGTGTGTGATGCTAGGATTAAGGGCATGTGATTAGTAACCAGTCCACTTGTTTGTTTTGGCATAGCTCTGACTAGGATTAAGGATGTGAGTGCCACATCTGCCCCAGGGCAGGTAGCCTGCATACAATATAAGGGTCAGAAAGAGCCTTGCCTCCCATGTTGTTGGTTTTGCTGTCTTCCACTGCCATGAACTGCTACCCTCTGCCATGTGCTACCCCCTACCTTAGAGCCACCCAATTATAGACTGAAACCTCTACAAACTGTGAGCTAAATAAATCTTTCTCCATTTAACTTTGAGTGTCGGGTATTTTGTCTCAGAAGTGAGAAAAGTAACTAAGACAACTGTTGACAGTTAACTTGATCACCTGACTGGTTAGTGTTTGTCAGGCTTCTCCTCTGGTAAGCTTTCCTCTGCCCCTGATTGTCCTCTTTGGAAAGAGGACACTGGGTGTAGCCTCCTCTAATAGAACAGGGAATTATACGGAGTGAGGTGTTATATTTTGCTTCTGTACTGGTTATATTTCTGTATCTGACATAACAATTTAAAAAAGCAAAAGTGCAATTGGGATCACTGTTTCATAGGGCTCAGTCCATGCCCAAATGATGCTAAGGTAAAAACATCATATCAGAAAAGTGTTGTAGAGGCAAAAACATCATAGTAGAAGGGCATTGTCACCCCAGTGTCAGTCACCAAGTAGAAACAAGGAAAGAACTCAAGACAAGTTAAACCCTTGAAATTCACACCCCATGTGACTACCCCCTCCATGTAGGCCCTGCCCCCTAATAGCCCATTCAGCTGTGAACTCATCAGTGAATACATTGCTGCCTTTTGTACCCTTAATACATGTCTTTCTTTGGGAGATAACTCATATTTAAACCATAACAACCATCTTTGGAATGAACTATCAGCATACATTACTTGGAATTTGTCTGCACAAGAGATTTGCTCTTTCTTCCTAGTTGTTCCATAAAGTATGCACTTATGAGGGGTGGGGGTTTCAGTGGCACAAGTGTGCCTGCCTGGCAAGCCTGAGGTCATGAGTTCAATCCCACCACCCCGAGCAAGAGGAAAAAAGGATAAAATTATTCATTTATTTATATGTATGTAGACTTACATGTGTATGGACTTACAGATAATTTGTACTTTTAGTTATTATTCATTATTACTTTATTTTGCCATAATACTTTATTTTGCTCAGCTTTACTAATGTCTGGTTGCATCCATCATCACCTATATTTCCTATTCTATTAGCCTTTTCTGCCAAGAGCCCTGATTCCTTTATTTGGAGCATGAATTTAGAAGCCAAGATTTAGGTATTGTATATGCCGATTGCCATTGAGATATCTTCACCTCCAAAATAACCCAGGGGTATGTAACTTTTTTCTAAACAGTGCTATGTATAATCAGGTGTATCTGTTTTGAGTAAGACTGGTTTTCATTCTTGTGTCTCCACTTCTCATCTACTGCCACATGGGTCTAGAATGATCCATGTAACATCCCACCTCAAGAATGAGAAACCGTGGTCTCCTTGTCTGTCATCTGTTGAGTTAATTGTTCAATTCCACTACACATTGATAGCACTATCAGAACCACTAACCTGTACCCACACAAGAAACAACCTTGTCAACTGAAGTAGAGTGCCTATGGACATTTATTTTCTTTCAGTTAAAGAGACCTCATTGATTTTTAAAGCTACTTAGGTCAGCAGTTTTCCCCTTGACTCCTCTTCACTGAAATATTTGAATTTCTCATAGATGATCTGATTTAATGTGAGTTTCATCTCAAAATAGTTGGATAGAGATGAATAAGTGTCCAAACCCCGAGGTAAAATTTCAGATTTGGTCATTGCTACTTCAAATAATCCTGATATGTTTCAGAGTCTGAAAAGTTGACATTATTCATGAGTTCCCTCAAATATATATATATTTGGGAAAGAGCTATGTGGTTATTTTTAACTTTCATAAGGTCAAGAATAGGTAAGTGCATCTTTGTGATGAAAGACAAAGAAAAGGGAAAAAGACTAAGTTGGTTGATTCAGAATGCTGTGTGACTTGTGTCCACGCATGTGTAGAGTCACCTGGAGTCACTATAGTCCTGGCAGCATTGGGTATTTGTGTAAAGGAGAAAATGAGAATCTTTCCAGATTCAGAAGGGTTCATTACATTTTATTCTTCTAGACTCTTCTAGGATGCTATCTGTGTTTCTTGGGTTAAAATAATTATTCCAGGAAATTTCAATATTCTTTTCCTTGGTCTTATGAATTAAGTCAGTCTTCTTAAAATAGAATCTAGGGTGGTGGGTTATTTGAAACTCCTGAAAAACCCAAGGCCGTGGTATTCCTTGGTGTATACATTGAAAAGCCTACCCCCCATGCTTACGTCCTTATGAGGTGGTGGCTATTTAAGATTAGACACAACCCATATGATTCCTATGCTCTCTGCTTTGTGAGTGAAATCTTAGATAAGGATGGAGCGAGTGACTCAGTCTTTATTTTGGGACCTTGCCTAATGACTTTACATCGCCGGACCCCCCACATCTGAGTGACTTACTGGTCTAGCATTAACTTCAGACTCACGCCAATATTCCAAGTTCCCAGCACAGAGTTCTGACCTTTCTAATATTTGAGTGTTCAAGCAAGAGAATGAGGGGAACTCATCTGTGTGGGAGAATTTCCAAGTTCTTATGCAAAATACCTGTCTCACCAAGGTATGGATCAATCAGTGACTCACTTGTTGGTGACCCTTTAAGTTGAGAAATTTCCCTTTAAAGTTATAATTGCTCTTCCGGGGAATGGCTGCAGGTGGGTCTTGCTGTGACATGCAGGGGCCTGAGTGTTATGGACCTTGAAGCCGTTTGCTCCTTCTATCAAATGTTTTGTGGTGATGCTGGAAAGTCCCGAGCTGTAGGATAGTGGAGGGTGACTGTTTTTGACACTCCTGCTTGTTCAGGTATTCTCTCCTACCCCAGCCCTGGAAGTG
The DNA here is from genome assembly GCA_004027295.1 of Dolichotis patagonum. NCBI lineage: Eukaryota > Metazoa > Chordata > Mammalia > Rodentia > Caviidae > Dolichotis > Dolichotis patagonum. The sequence continues at coordinate 23,794 of PVJX010018368.1, forward strand.
ACTTGCTGCTTTCCCTTAATAAACACCTGGCAAACTAGAAGCTTCTCAGTGTCATGGTGTATGCCACTCTCTCAATAGGGGGGTGGCTTACTTATGCATTTAATGTCAGGTGTCTAACCACGTTCCTATGATTCTAATTCTTCATACTCATTAAGGAGTGCGCTATGTGTTAATAACTCCTAACCAAGCTCAATGTTTTATTTTAAGGCTCTTTCTGTCCCACATTATTTTACTGTGCTGAAAACTTCCAAATCTCTGAGAATAACAATTAGAATAATCCCGGTGTGTTCACTCATTAAGGTCCTCTCTACTCAGTAATCCTTGAGTTGTGGTGGAGGCCCACACTGGAGTCACTACCTGTATTCCACGTGCTGCTTAGCACGAGAGTAATTCACCCAGCCAGGCTTCTGCCGAAAGCTCCAGACTTTTGATTCAATAATTCTATAGTTAGCCAAACAAGGAATCTGGGAGACATCCTCATCTCTTGCCTCATGCCCTTTTCATAGTAAACTTGCCAGAATCCAGATGACATTTTGCTCTCAGTATTTCCATGACATTCTAGCTTCATCTTTATTATCACTGGCCCTAACGTCAAAGTTCTGCCAGTTGCACTGTGTTTGGTAACCTGCTACTATGGTTTGAATGTGTTCGCCCAAAGCTCATGTGTTGGAAACTTAATCCTCAAATTTATATTTGATATTATTTAGAGATGAGGGTTCAGGAGGTAGTTGGAACTGCCAGTGCATCCTGCGGTAGGGTTAATGACTTGGTAAGTAAAGGAAGAAAGGTGGTTTATTGATGTAATATTGTCTGACATAAAAAATCAGAGAAAGAGGAGTAAAAAGTCACTGATTATCAGGGACGGTGAAAACAAAAACAATAAGAAAGAAATGAAAAACAAAGCAAAAAAGAGAGCTGAGTTGGTGTGTTCTAGCCCTTTTTGCTGTAAATAATCTCATGATTCATCATAAAGGCCTTCACTAAATGCCATGCAAAACACAGCACCAGCTCTTAGACCTCTATTCCTCAGAACCAGGAGCCAAATGGAACCCCGTTCTTTACAAACTGCCTGATTTTAGGTATCAAGTACATGGTTTTAGGTTATAGTAAGAGAAAGCAGACTAAGACACTACCCAACTTCCACTGTTATTCTCTTCAAACCCATCCTTCACAAATCCACCAGGGTAACTGCAGTTTTGTGACTTACACTATAAAGTGCTCACTGCAAGATGCGGTTTGACTGTCTCTGTCCTGGCTGTTTTGACACTTCGTGCCTCATGCTTGTTACTCTGGAACTTTACTGCCCAATTCTGTGCCCTCCAGGCAAGTGGCTGCTGAGCCATTAAAATACATCCAGTTCAAACAGCAATGTACGATGGGTCCATGACACACAGTGAGACCCGAGGGCTTGCTATGAAGAAGACTGTCACATGCCTCTTTAGTAATCTGAATCCATAGTGTTAATAAAACACATGTTTAAAGTTGATTTTGTTTATTTCTTTTTAGTGTTTGAGTATGGCTGCTAAGATTTATAATCTTACTTCGCTTGTATTTGTGACTTCCCTTAAATTTTTTTCTTTATTTGAGACAGGGTCTCCCTGTGTAGCTTAGGCTAGCTTTAAACTCACTATGTAGCCCAGGCTGGGCTTGAACTTGTGGTGATCCTCCTGCCTCAGCTTCCCAAGTGCTGGGAATACAGGTGTGCATCACCACACCTGGCTTCCATTAAACTATTGTTGTACGTTGTTGTTTTAGATCTAATGCTTTCATCTCTCCAAATACTTAGTGCTATCTTACACTTCTGTTCTCTTCTCTTTATGCATTCATATGTTTCTGTTTTCCCCTTCCCCTCCCCTTCTCTCCCCTTCACTCTTGTCCCTTCCTCTCCCCTCCTCTCTTTCTTCTCTTTTTCCTTCTCCTTCTTTTCTTTCCCTTTCTTCCTCCTCCTTCTCTTCCTCCTTCTTTCTCTCCCTCACTCCTTCCCCACTTTTCTTGACTCTGAGTCCAGACCTTGCACGTACTAAGCACACACTGAACCCCTAAATCTACATCTCCAGCCCTTCTTGCATGTTTTTGCTCTTGACAATCCTTTTTGCTTGAAACATTCTTTTTTTGGGTTTTGGCCTAAATTAGTCATTTCTCAAGGTTAAGTAACCCTATATGAGTTTGCAGAGTACACCTGCTTGCTTTCATTGTAGTGCTTAAAATAGAGGACACATTAACATGTTTATTTACCCTGCTAACAAGAACAGAGACGGTATTTATTTATTTATTTATTTATTACCCCATGTGCCTGCCACATACACAAATAGACATGCGATAAATGTTTCAGATCTGAACTGTGGACTAGAGTTCTAAGTCATTTGAGACTGGGACAGCATGTTATCACTTTGTTGGTCATAAAACTTAAATGTCCGTGTAATTGAGCTTTATAATCACATTATGTCTAACGTAAACATATATTCCTTGACTCATGAAAAGTCAACAAGAATTTATGAGACAGTGAATAGAATAAGATGCAGATCTTATTGTTTTAATATATTTGAACACTAGCATTTATAGAGAACTGACATTTATTGACTTAGAGCAATTATTGATTAGAGCATTTTATTGATGCATTTAGTTTATCTTAGAATATTTTGGCTGTGGTGGCAGTCATTTGTGTGGGCTGTTATTTAAAATAATCTCAATATCACTGTTATGTAAAATTGGTTGCCTTATTTATTTATTTACTTATTGAGAGACAGAGTGGTGTCGTGCAGTTCAGGCTAGCTTTGAACTGACTATGTAGCCCAGGCTGGCCTCAGACTCGCGGTGATCCTCCTGCCTCAGCCCCCTAAATGCTGGGATTACAGCTCTACACCACTACATCCGGCTGGCCATTATTTTAAAAAAATGTGTAATATACTTCAAAGTTCTTGACAAGGTAAAGGCCCCGGAATATTTTTAAAAATTTACAGCGAAATAGTGTAGTCGTTTCTTAGAAGGAACATTCCTGGCCAGTGGTTGTGAACCTGTGTCACACATGTTATTTTTCATTGAAAATGAAAGATGTTAATGTTTGAGTTGTTTTTTCTAAACTAAAGCCTCAGTATTCAGTCTAATTGCAGTGTTGGCACTTTGCAATGAATAAGTGGGTTTTAAGTCACAGTTTGGGTAATGGGTCCTAAAATATTTGCCCTCACTGCTCCAGGCATTCTTAGGGATCTGTGACATTGACTTTACTGTTATTAATTACTCTTAGAAATATCTGCTTTCCTCCTGCCCATCTTTTCTGCCCTATCTTGGGGATAAAAGCTTTCCAATATTTTTATGGGGATTCAAACTTCCCATACCTTAGTCCTTTTGGGAAAAATGTTGATTGGAGAAGATCATAACCTCAGCCCCTCCCATTACTAAGGTTCATCTACCTCAATATTGAGTACAGGGGTGAGTTTGAGTTCTAGATGGGTTGACGTGCACTACTAGTTCAAGCTGGGTTCTGTCGCCTGCTTTCATTTTAAGACCCTTGGAATCTCATCAGAAGAGTGAATCTGAAGAGCCTGCATCCTTTAAGCTTTTTTCCCTGGGTCCTTGGATCTGTGAGCCCTGGAACTGATATTGCACAGGTGCTGATAGTACGGAGAGAGCAAATTAGGCAGAATCTCAGTTCTGCTAAGGTTTACAGCCTGACCTCAGCATTTCCTACAGGTGACCTTGGACGGTTTTCCGTGTGTGAGACTCGATTTCTCATCATTAGATAGAGCACAGTCAAAGAACTTGCCTCAGAGGTTTTTTTCATAGAGATCAAGTTTACAAACACAACAGTCAGTATAGGCTTTGTCTTGTAAGTGTTCAATAAACATTACTGCTGCCGGTGGTGATGGTGATGTTGTTTATATTCTGAGAATTCCTCCTGGCAATATCTAGCATCTCTAAAGACATCTGAGTTTTGGAGTTCAATATGCAAATTCTTTAAGAATCAAGCACTTCTCTTGTGGTTTTGGCCTAACACCCTTTTTGCAGTGTCTCACCCATTGATTCATAGATCTGGAAGCTTCTGAGTATCGTGGATCTGAATCCAGAGTTAAGAAGACGATCTGAGAGCTTCTTACAGTGATTCTTTCTGCAATATTCAAGCTTAGGGCGATATTTTTTATTGTATAGAATAACTTCTCAAGATACGGCGTTAGTACCTCACAGGTGATAAACATGTCAGCCTCGAAGCGTAAAGCATGGTGCAAGATTATAACCTTACCATTCTGGGCAGCTGAGGCAGGAGGATGGAAAAATCTGAATTCCGCCTAGGTGACTCAGACTGAAGAGATTAGAAAAAGGCTGGACGTGTAACTCAGTGCTGGGTTCAATCCTCAGTGCTGTTCCCCCTGAAAAGCAGTAATAAATAAATATAAATTTGTATATGCATACACATGTGTATACTGTGATACAGATTATGGGGACATGAAGCTCAGGCTGTCTCTGACAGTGTACTACCCTGAAGAAAACCAATTTTCCCCCCTGCCTATCTATAAATGGTTTACATCCCCTTTGGCTGTAAGCTTTTAGTAGCACTGAGAGTTGATGGATCATAAGAAATGAAAAATTATTTTTCATTTTAAAACTTCAACAAGTAGACACATTGCCTGACTGTAGTGCTTTCCTTTCTAAGGAAGCCTCGGTGCTTGCCCGGACTGTTTAAAGATGGGCTAATTACCATCAAAAGAAGAGGAGGAGCTTCTGCAGGGTCCCTGCAGACTGGTAACTTAGGAGAAAAACCTCAGAAACCGCATGGGGCCAAGAAACACTAACATCCCGTCTAAAGTTGCTAAACTACTCCTTTGTATTTAAGTGATTCATCTTGATAAAGTTAAGTAGGAATTCAGACTTTTCAAGATTTTCATGTTTTTATCTTTTGTGTGATTGGGAACATTCTGGTGTTGTGAAAATGTGTCTGGCTGTCCTGCACTTGGAAGGCTTCCACTTATCTCCTGGGAAATGTCAGCTGTGTTTCTCGGGCTCTGGGATCCTTCAGTGTCCAGCTGGGCACTGTGGAATGTCCAGCTCTGCAATTCAGGCGGTTCTGTTCTTAATCCTATGAGGAGAAGTCCTGCTGAGATGGAGAAGTCTGCTTTGAGTGCCTGGGACAGAATTTTGTATATGGCTCTTGGCAGGCGCAGATATTTAGAACTGGAATAAAGCCTATGGAATCCTCTTCTGCCTTCTCATCTGCAGATAAGAAAGTGGAGGCTTGGGAACAGTCCTGAGTGCTGAGCTCATGCACCGGGTGGCTGGCTCCAAGAGTTAGCTTACAACACAGAGCCCTGTCTGCAGAGCCCACGTGCTTCCTTCCACGGCTTTGGAAGCTTCTCCTGCTGGGCGCAAGTGGAAAATATACACAAGTATGTTACAATTTAAGGAGAAAAACCAAACATCATCTAGAATGAGCAACAATTAAAGCTCATTTCTGTAGCTTTACGTTATAATGACAAGAGAGTTAATAAATAACTTGTAGCCTGGAGGGGGGGGGATAATAGCACAGCGGCACAGCACCTGCCTGGCAAGTGTGAGGTCGGGAGTTTGATTCCTGGTACCAAAAATAAAAAAATAAGTAACTGTTATAAGGAAAAGTTTACTTTGGTTTCAGAAGTTTCAGTCCATGGTCACTTGGCTTGGTTGCTTTGGGCTTGTGGCAGGTCAGCACGTCAAGGTAGGAGTACTTGTTGGGGGCTGCTTCATGGTGGCCAAGAAGCAAATGAAAGGAAGGGACTAGCTATCCTAATGTCTCCCTCAAAGGCAGCCCCCCTGATCTAACTTCCTTCCACTAGGCCCCGTCTCCTGGAGGTTCTACTGCCTCCCATTAGTGCCACAGACTGGGGATAAAGTCTTTGACACGTCAGCCATGAAAAGACATTTGGGATCCAAATGACAGCTGCATCATTTCCTCTTGAATCTGTAGAGACAGCAACTTCGCATGTGGAGACCGGGAGGGCACCTTGTGTCAGCAGTGTGGCTTCAGCTGGGCCCTGACTGCAGGTGGCATGGAAGAGTCACCAGGTTGGTGTAGTCAGATGCTGTTTATATGCAAGTATGACCAGGCGTCTTTCTTCTATCACAGAGGAAAATGTGTTTTTTTATTTTCTTTTTGAGATTCTGCTTGCAATGCCTTTTATTTTTTAATACAAAGAGGGAGGGAAATTAGATGTGCCCAGTCTCTAAATCAATTTGAACTGCCTGAAAAAGTACAGAACAAAAGTGAAAACCAGCCTACAGAATAGTAGTCATGGCTATTGTCTGTGTTAAACTCAATAAACTCTTCCTGGTTTTGTTTTTCCAAACCAGGTTATTTTCGCATCTTTACTTGGTTCCTGATTTTAACACTCACAGTAATGTAATTTTCATTCCATAGAATGCTTCCACATTTTTCATTTAGGTCTATGGTAGTAGGCCTAAATTTACAAATGAAAGACTCAGAGAAAGCATAGAGCATCATGGTCCAGAATCCTGGATGTAAATTTCTAGACCTGGGTCCGTTTTTTTACTTTTTGAATTGAACAGGTTATTTAGTCTTTGAAAATGTCCCCTTCCGCATCTGGAAGTTGATGTTACAATAGCAATTTTATAAAAGGGTGCTTGAAAGAAGGAAGAGAGAAAGTGCCTGCCCACCAGTTCTGTGCTCATTCTAACAAGGTGCGTTTTTCAGAACACCTCTGGGGCGCCCTGTCCTGGATACGCAGGTTTTCCTCTTTCTTCTGCCTCCAATCTCTTCTCTCAGAAGCAGCAGGCCTGGGACGTGTCACATCCTGTGGCTTCTATTGCCATGAATGAGATGTGCAGCCAAAGTCCAAGGTCGGGAATCTGCTAGTGGGTTTTTGGGAATGGAAGTCCACTGGCTGGTCTGAAAGACAGTGGCCTGCTGGCCTTTTCCTCCTTTGTTTTCTTGCCATGTGCAGGGCTTGGGAAGACAACACCCAGACTGGCAGCTGCCGTCTCCCATGTAGGGTCTGTTCCTGTTCCCCTCTCCTGGGCAGGACTTCTGGTGTCTCTCTGTGACTGCCCACCTGCCCAGCAGTATGGGGGAAGCCTGCTGGGGCTCCTGGCTGTCCTTGGCTGCAAGGACTACAGCCTTTTCACCCTCCTCTGGGGAGAAGGGAGGGGTGAGGGCGACAACCTTGGTGTGTGTATGTGGAAAGGACTCACGAACTCACATCTGGATTCAGAATCAAGCTCTTATTTCTTCACAGATGAGAAAGGCTGACAGGGACACATGAAGGACCTAATGATCACATTTCCTTCAGGTCTTATGGCTTCCAAAGGGATCACTTCCAACTAATATCAAGAAAGGAAGTCAGGAAGGGAACAGTGATAAGAGCAGGACATTCCCCATCTGTCTTTCCCCAGTCTTTCTTTAGTTCTTTTCTTTCTTTCTTCTTTTTTTTTAAACCTGCAATCTTGGAAGTCAAGCAAAACAAAAAGCAAAGCCCTCAAAATCTATAAAGAGCAATTGTTAGGGTCTTGGTATTAGTCACCCCACCAAGACTAAACTTGCTTTGTGGGGCTGGCTGTCTTCCCCAGGGATATGCATCCCCCAAACCATACCCACTCTCCAGGACTATATTTATACCCAAGGCCATCCCTTCCTAGGGACATCTCCCCGCCACCCAGGGCCGTTCTGCCTCCCTCCTGGGCCTGTGCTGGTTCCCTACAGAGCTGTGCATCCCTCTCCGCCTTTCCGAGGCAGGTCCATATGCAGGCACTGCTGCCCAGACTGAGCCCTTTGCTTTTCCTGATGCCAGACCAAGCTGCCTCCTGGGAGGGAGATGCACGCTGCCTCTGGAGGTGGCCTTATCAGGTGTGCTCTTATCATTTTTTTATTGCAGACGAAATCAAACTATTCAAAAACACATGTTTTCTTTTGTGACTCCTGTAAAATACTCACAGGTATATACATTGAAGCTTTAAAAAAAAAGTTATAGATTTTGCAAATAAATTTTCCAATAATTTAAAAATTTGAATTACTCGCATTGGTGGTAGTTCATTATAGCCCTGGGGACCTGGGGTAGAATTCTTATTTAAGACGTTCTCCGGTTTTATTTCAACCCTACCAGTGGGTATGGAGAATGAGGGTACCAGGTTTCTCTCCCTGGCCCCACCTGTCTCTCGCCCCAGTGCCTGAACCATTAGGAGGCAATGATAGGTCCTGCTGAGCCAGGGGGCTCTGACAATCCCACCAGACTTGTCCCTTCCCTCTCTGCCACTAGGTCTTTCCTGGGGAGAGGGCAGGTTTAAGCTCCAAGCTTTTAATGTAACAGTGGTGGTCCGTAGGAGGTAGGTAGTTCTTCCTTTCCTCCTTCCCATTCTCCCTTTCCTTTCCTTTTTTTCCTTTCTTTTCCATTCCTTCCCTCCCTTCCTGTTTCCCTCTCTTTCTCTCTTTTTATGCTGTGGATGGAACCCAGCGCCTCACTCGCACTTACTAGGAATTTCTTTACCACTGATCTATACCCCATCCTGTGGGATGGTTCTTAAAGACTGAAGAGTATTGAGGTGAAAGCCTGGAAAATTATGAGTTCATGGTTCATCCGATGTGTCAGTGGGATGTAAGCAGCTCCCAGGAATAATCCCAGCCTCCAGCAAAGCCTGAGGCAGTCTGAGAGAGAAGCCAGGATCATGGAAGGACTTCCACAACAAGAGGGCAGGAGCCATCTGCATGCAGGATGGTGGGATGTGCTGGGGCCTTGCAAGGTAGACGGAAGACCTGCCCCGAGGAGCTGCTTCCACCACAGCCCCGGGCCTCATTGGTAAGGCTTCCTGTTATTTTGAGATGTGAGATGCTTATTGGTAACTCTGTACATGGAGTTGAAGATTCCGGCAGCTTTGAACTTTTGCAATGAAAATGAATCTTGTCTGATTTTGTGCAGATTATATAACTCTAAACTTCAGTTTCCTCATTTAAAAATAGATATTAAAATAAAAGGGACTTTAGGATTCAAGGAGAAAAAAGGATGCAAAATGCTTCATTGAAAATCTGCTATGTAGTAAGTGTTTAATTAGTGAGAGCTGCCGCTAAAGTTCAAATTGCTAATGAACAATTTTGTATGCCTGGGTGGCATTTCTGCAAGGAGAGAGGGCCTCCTTGTGAGTACAGGGGCGCAGTGCTCAGCACAGGCACAGTGGCTGGCCCTGGCAAGGACAGCCCCTTCTTCCTCTGAGATTGAGAAGACAGTCAGGGGTACCATTGCTCATGCATCTGGAGGTCTCCTGTGCCTGTCTCTCAGCTTACCTTGAGGCTGCTTTTCCCACAGACCTTCCATGAAGTGGGAGGGGAGCGGTTAGATCTTGGGATCAGAAAAAGCTCTTTGGCCTTCTTGGGGCTACATCTGAGCTTGAGTGAAATGCATGTTTTGTGCCTATGTGCATGGACGTGTGTGTGAACTGAAGGGTAAGAAGACAAGAGGAAAGTGTGAGAGGCCAGGGGATGTTTAGCTTATGAACTGCCTTCCTCTGTGTTTTCCTCTCAGAATTTAGGAAGACTGTTCATGGTTTGGCACAGACAACTTGCCTCATAAGAGCTGAAATTCACAAGAGTTGCAAGGCAGATCTTTTGTTGACCTTCTGGAGCCGGAGGTCCTCAGCAGCTTCCAGTCTCCAGCTGTGAGCACGGGCATTGGCTTGGTGAGCTGCCCCTCCATTCTTGTCCCCATCAGAGTTGGCACAATTACCACATGTGTGATTCAGAAAGCAAAACTTCTCTTTCTGTAAACAGCCCGACATGTGGTGTGCATTTACATAAAGAATTTACACAGAGGCACAGGGCGAGAAGACATCTTGGCTTTGCATCGTTTTGCTCTTTCTGTGATGTAGGTGCCTCCGACCCCCATTTTTATATTTAGAAGGTGATTTTATGTTTGCAATATTCTTCTGCAAGAGTTGCAGTTGGAATGAAACTTTTCCACCCGGTGATAGAAACCGGTGAGCAGTTCACGGTATGTATGTAAAAAAAAGGGAAAAAATAAACCGTGGCATTGAGAAATGACTTCTTCTATCTTATCTCCATTGAGAGGATCTGAACACTATTGCTTCCACTATTGCTCTTTTCAATGTTCTTTTCTTCTTGGCAGTTTCTGATTATGAAGAGCAGTTATAAACATCTTAGAAGTGAATGAAATAAATGACAAGAGAAAAGAAAAAAGAAAAGAATGATTTGGCAAGGAACCATCTCATGTATCTCACAGTTTTTTCATAGCCCAAAATGCAAATAACGGGCACCATTCCAGTGCCAACCGTGATTCTTTTAGACTCTGTGATTTAAAAAATTTTAGGAAAGCTTAGGGCAGAAGTCTGTGAAGCACTGACGCTAGTTCAAGGCCAGGAAGGGCTTTACCAAGCAAGACACAGACAGGCCTCTGGTGGAGTGGAGAAATCCACTCTGCAGCTGGCAGTCCTGGCATTTCTGTCATTTTTTATCCATGAATCTGAGAGTGAAGATTCTCAGGGCTTCGCTCTCTGAGGAACAGACACAGTGTACTAGGACTTGTGTTCTACCATTGTGCTTTTTATACGGAGGAAAAGGACACTGTGTAGACTGTGCTAGGCAGCTTGAGACCCTGAAGATGGGGTGAATAACCTTACTTTATCCTTTGGGCAGAATTCCACAGCTTGTGATGATTTATGTAGCTGGGGCCTCCTGTGCTGAATGCAGAGAAGCTCGTCCACTCGGAAACTCATCTGCAGCCCGAAGGTGCGGCCTGTAAGTGGGAGAGTGTGCCGCCAGCTGTGGGCTTTGTTCTCTGGGGCGCCCCAACAGGTGGTTTGAATTCTACTGACAGGTGTTATCTACTTCCTGGGTCAAGTACAGCAGGCTCTCTCCTTCTAAGACAGATACGGGAACCAAAATATTTCTTTTTAAGGAAAACTTTTCAAAGCCAAGCAGATTTATTTCTGCCACAATCTGGAGCTTAATTCTCCGTGTGATGTTTGTTACAGTCTTAATTACACAATATCCAAAGTGCTCGCTCTGCACCTCACAATGTGCCTGTGCAATCACTTGATTGTTTTGGCTCAACTCATCTCACTTGCTCAATAATATGAATCTTGGCAAAGAAAAGGGAGCCGGAATCCAAGTCCATATGACTTGGAGTTTGTAGTGAAAGATCTGAGCTCTGTGTAAGTGGTGTGTGTGTGTGTGTGTGTGTGTGTGTGTTATGAATATGTCCATGTGTCTATGTGTCGTTTTTGAGTGTGTGTGCGTGCATTTATATGTGTGTGCATTTACCTGCTTACCTTTCAAACAGTTCTGGAAACTGGGTTAGAAAAATGTTTACTTTATATTACCTTGGGGAAAAAAGGGAGGGGAAAAGATGATAAGTGACCAGGTGGCTATTCTGGCTTGCACGGGGGGACTTGCTGGTGCCCCAGGGACCCTGGATCCAAGCAGGAGCCAGCAGGGCCTACCACAGCCCTGAGGGGAGTGCCCAGCAGTGGGAGGACAGAGCCTACATACACTTCAGTGTCCGGCCTCTCTTGCCATCAGCTCTTAGGACATTTTGTCTATCACCTACTGAACTCTGTGGCATGTTAGACACTGACAGGAGCACAAGTGCCATTGGTCCTAGAGAGGTTTTAGGAGAATTCTCAATAATGTCTTGAAGTACCAGATGACGGGGAGCCCCAGAGCTACACCGAGGTCGGTGCTCACTCCTTGGTGTGTGTTCATGTTTATCCAGAACCAACCTTCTTAAGGTTCGTGACACAGCAAGTCTTGGCCGCGTAGAGCTGCACAGTGAAGGTATTTGGTAAGGAGAGCCTATGACAATTACAAGCTTTTAAAATGTGGATTTAAATTATATTTTTAAAATTTATCAGGGCAGTTTGCACATTCCAAAGCAGGTTGGAAGGAACAGAATAACTTCTGGAGAACTGAGGTTTGATAATAAATTATTAAAAGGGAAAAGTTACACAAGGATTTTTATTGTGTTTATACACAGGGATTTTTAAAAGACCATTTGAAAGTGGTTTAGTAGGAACTAGTTTTATAACTATTTTGATCAGAAAGAAATGAGTGCACAAATCTCAACAATAAATTTATTGTTTTAAAACAATTTATGGTTTCCATACCTATTTCTAAAATGCATCCAAAAGCAGGAAATATCATTCCCCCAGAAAATGAGGGGATCCAAAAACTTTATAAGATACACATAAATAAACCCTCTAAAACGTGAGACCAAAGTAAATAACAAAATAACTAACATTTGTATTCTGCTTTAAAGTTTAAATCTTCTTTAACATGCAAAAGACTTGAGAAAAATCAAAAAATGGTGGATAAACTTTTATTTCTGCAACAATTTTGGCTGGAGGTATGTATTTCTTTGATTATCAAGGAAGGAAAGTTTATGAAAAGGAGTATAGAAAATTAATTCAAAGCCTCTTTTCTCATGATGCAGGGCTAACATACAACTATTAGCATTTGGGGATATTACTTCCGGCTGCTGAAGTGTTTAATTACAAAATAGGAATCCTGCTGTTCTGTGTCCCATGTTTTCCATTTACGTCATGGTATCTCCATTCCATTCCTGTCAGATATTGTTTACAGGTTGTGACGGGAGGCAGAAGAGTCATTTAGAGCTCAAGCTCTGTAATCAAATGCAATCGAAGCTCCAACTCTCCTCTCTGCCAGCTCCAGTCCTTCCATTTTACAGTGTCCTCTGTCAGATGACACAGTGAATAAGACCTTTCTCATCTGCTCGCTGTGAAAATCAAGCGCATGAATGGGTGTAAAACCTTGATATGGACTGTACTGTGTCATAGATGTCAATGGGCATCACAGATTTTAAATGGTTGCATAGTACTTACTGCCCTGTCCTGAATGTTTGTACATCACCACC